>JBBPKJ010000001.1:0-196282 GCA_038089195.1 Brasilioporus rufonigricans | reverse complement strand
GATCATCGGAGCGACTGTCATGCCACACTCCCTTTTCCTTGGATCTCGTCTCGGGACACAGGACCGAATAGGAAAAGACTCAAAGACAGACCTGCCAAAGTCCTCAGAGCCTTCTTCGTCGCATCCGATGACATTGTCGCAGCGCGTGCTGCGATCGATACGTTCCACATTCAGCTGGAAAAGATTGTTTAGTATTTCCAGCTCGGACGAAACCAGTTACCCTCCGAATGTCTTGACGCACGCTGATTGGGAGAACAATGAGCTTTGCTTCGTCAGATCGCATATATATCACGGCATGGCTGACGTCTCCACGAGCTTGATGAGTTTCGCTGTTGTTATCAATGCACTGTAAGCATTCAAAATCCACGTTTGTCAGTATTGCTCACTTTGCCACAGAATCCTCATTATTTCGAGCGCTGTTTTCTATTATAATTCGGGAGCGTATGGAAGCGAATCTCCAGCGACCCTGTTTGACGCCTACGCGCTAATTAAGAGTCAGCTCGGAAATGGTGAGTGTGCGTCATCTGATTATATCCATTTACTGATCGCAAGATAGGTGCTGCTCTTCTTTTCGCGTTAGCCCTGCTTGCTTCGGGCCAAAGTGCATCCATCGTAGGTACCGTAGCCGCCCAATGTGTCTCAGAAGGTTTTCTGCACTGGAAAGTTTCGGTAATACTTGATTCACCTGGTGTTTCGCGTGCATTGATGGTTGTTTGCTCAGCCCACACTTCGCCGTCTTATCACGCGCATCATTGGGATTGTCCCCTCTGTTGTGGTCGCCGCCGTCATGGGTAAAGATGGTATAAGCATATTGCTGGTCGCAAGTCAGGTCGTCCTTTCCATTGTTCTCCCATTCGTCATTTTCCCGCTCGTCTATCTCACGTCCTCGAAACGCATAATGTCGGTCAAGTCACGATCCGAGCCTAGATCTCCGGTACAAAACGCCACCAGTGACGTTCCACACGACGCCGTCGATCGTGTTAAAACATCGGAGGGCACGACAGTCGGTTCTGAAGAAAAGGCAGTCGATTTTAGCAGTGGAAAGATCGTGACGGTCATTGGGTACCTCATGTTTCTCGTCATCCTCGCGGCCAATGTCTACGTGTTGGTCACGTTGTAAAGTAGAACAACTCGATGCTTAAAAAGTAGAATTTACTTTTTCCCCGGAGCATGTTATTAAACGTCTCGAATATGCTGAGCATATTGCTGAAGGAAAAACAAGTTCGATGGAGGTACAAACGTCCATAGATGCGCTGGAGTTCCGATAACCAGGTGTAACCGCGGCCCCGCGATTTATCAAGGTGACAACTGTACCACCTGGACACGCGTCGTCAGGAAGTGGTTATGGAGACCTCTGAAACGTCTATGTACTTGTTCACGGGAGATCGGGCATGCTATTATTTATTGCGATCTGGAAGAAGCTGCAGTCCGCCTGCTATACATTACCAAGTTTTCCAGTCCAAGATCCAAACGTTTAAACGCCGTCGATTGAGGCCAAGGAAGTCAAGGCCACTCACGCGGAAGTACGGCCCAAGGTCAGGCACGGTCGCTAGGGGTCGCAAGCGGACTCGGGATCCATCCCGGACGTTCCGTGCGACGTTTTCGACACTGACAGGCACACGCCAAGTTTGTGGCAGGATTGCTGCGGAGGACCACGGTTCTGTACCTCGCGGATGGCGATGGGATCGTCGAAACGAGTATGTATCAGCAAGTATCATGGCATGGGAGGGGACTCCTGCCATCCGATATCGCGTATCGATGCGACTCGATTGACGTCCGTCTCGAGCTACTCCGAGTCGGCTTGACTGGACTTGTCGTTATCGTTAGAGGGGAATGCCAAGTCGGT
Source organism: Brasilioporus rufonigricans (assembly GCA_038089195.1). Lineage (NCBI taxonomy): Eukaryota > Fungi > Basidiomycota > Agaricomycetes > Boletales > Boletaceae > Brasilioporus > Brasilioporus rufonigricans. Next base: position 194,436 of record JBBPKJ010000001.1, on the reverse strand, counting down.
GTCGTTGGCGTCGAAACGCGGACTCGTACCGTGCTGCCACGCTCAGACCGCAGACCGACGACGCTGGTCCGAAAGGCAAACAAGCTTGGTGTATGCACTACTAGTATTGCCAGTAGGACGTCGCGCGGGGAGAAGCGGACCGGCGAATCCCGGACGTGCTTCAAGCTGATCCGCGGTAGGACCATCATCCTCAGGTATCCCCACCCTACCCTGTTTGACCTACCGGGCGACTCGTTAGGGATCGGGTTGCTAACTATATGTGGGAGTCAAGGGCATTCGCCCGTCTGGGGAATCCACTTAGTAGCGTGTCGATAGTATCCTTGACGATCAAATCGGGAAGGATCATCACAACAGTCTTGAGCATCACCGACAAAACATGCTCCAGAAGGTAGAACACTCTATCAAGTACGTCTCCAGCCCAGCGACCATCATCAACGAACGAGGAAATACGAACTCCATAAGGATAGCCTGCTACAGAATGTTTACACGACAAGTGACGGAAACGAATGTCGCAGAGGTCCAACAGACGAGCAAAGCGACTCTCGACGAACACAGTATGCGGCAATTTACGTGTGCCTTAACCCCGTTTCTGAGACGCCTGCCAGCGGACAATCAGTAAGACAAAGTCAAACAAGCGAACAACTTGACTTACAAGGAAGGCCATCAGCTGTTGGTATCCTGGGCCTCCCGGTTGGGGAGCACCAGGAGGCAGACTCGACATAGGAGGGGGTGACATCATTTGTGGAGGCGGTGGAGGTATCCCATACTGTGGGGCAGACGGCTGTTGGGGTGCGAGCGGGGGTTGCTGGCCCGACGACTGTTGAAGTAACGCAAGGATGTTAGGAGGAAGGCTTCCCATTCCCGGAGGTGCTTGGACTGGCTGTGGTGTTTGAGACTGTGGTGGCATTTGCCCATAAGGACTCGTACTTTGACTAGGTATAGCCGGATACGGCGGTTGTTGCATTGGCGGAGGAGGGTAATATGGGGATGGGGCAGGCGGCGGCTGTACGATCGATGCCATTGGAAGCGCGGGAGGAGGAACCGGACCGGGTACTGGTTGAGTAGGGGGAGCCGGTGCAACTCCATTCTGGGGCTGCTTCAAGGCAGCCAATAATTGTTGCACCCTTTTAGCTTGTTCCAAGCGATCCTCAGGTATCTACGACGTGTCAGGACTGGTGCATGCCTGCAGTGAGGGCAGAAACATACCTGTGAACTAGTAAGTCCGGGGGACGGTTGACTGTAAGAAGCTGGTGTACTTGTTGAAACACCATAACTTCCACCAGAGGGATAAGGTGGACGTGAATCAAAACGGTCCCCACCATATCCACCTCTATCGTTACCGTAGCCTCGGCCACCGCGTTCGCTCCTGGAATCATCCTCCAAGCCTCGTCGATCACGATCCCTAAGATCATTTCTTCGGTCCCAACCATCATCATAGCCTCGGCCTCGGCCTCTGCCCCCTCGAGCACGCCCGCGACCCCGGAAGCTGTGACTTCGATCTTCCCAATCTCGACCGCCATCATATCTTGGCTCACGGCTAATGTAGAATTTACATCAGTTAATGAATGCTTCGGAGGAGCCAGGCGGAAGTATACCGTTGCGTGGCTGGACCTGTCACCTCAGACTCTTCCCATGCGTAGACTATATCCATGGTACCATCTTGCAAGCCTTGGTGACGCAACCGGTCAAAGGCTTCGTCACAATTCTGGCTCAGGGTGAGCTAGGCGGCCAACAATGTAGCTCGATACCTTACCCGCATGTCATAATATTCAACGTATCGCTGACTGGAATAAACATGAGCAGCCAGTAAGCGATAACGGACACCATTACATACTCTATGCGATCTCCAACGGGCATTACGGACTTAACATCTCCGAATTGTTGGAATTTGCGTCGCACTTCATTATCGTCGATCATTTGGCGAGAATCTTTCAGCGTTACTATGAGACAGCCTTGGTATTGCTAACCTGATAATCAGATGACGTTTGGCTATGACAGGCTGATGGCTCACTTGATTTTTCTCTCGGTCGCTTCCGCCTTGTTTCTGGTCATCGCGTGGTAGCGAGTAATGGACATCAATCTATGCGACCGAGAGGCCTTCCGTCAGAGCTAAACCTGGACTAATAAAACTTTAACGCACCGGTCGACCGCTGATCTCAGAACCTTGGAGACGCTCTCTAGCTCTCTCAGCCGCCCTGAGGTCGTACTAACAGAAATTTCTCAGTGGGACTACAAAGTGCAATATATGTAGCTTACATAGGTAACAAAGACCATTCCACGAGTGGCAATAAGATCGAAGAATGTTTTGATTTCACCGTGCTCTTCGAAAGATCGGCGCACATCTTCGCTATTAGTTTCGTACTGAGAAAACAATAATATCAGTACGAGCGTCTATGGACAGCGCAAGCTTCAAATCTGGCTCCGCACTCAACCATGACTTGCCTTTATGTTCCGGATAAACAACGTGCGACAAGGTCGCTCGCGTTGTATGCGTTCTTCAATAATGGAATCATGAACTTTGTCATCACGTTCGCGGCGGATATTCCTTCGAGTTCGACCAAAGCCTCCATCGTCATAATTGGCATCGGAGACTTCTAACAGGGGATTGATACGGGTGAGATCAAGAACTTCAGGAGGCAGAAAACCAAGTGGGCGGCTAGGCAGAATGAAGTCACGTAGCGCATCAAGTCGCAGAGTACGAATGAAACTCCCTAGCGAAACTCAAAGCATCGCATCTCCAGGACGTTATGAAAATGAACGGATAATACTTGGCAAACTCATTTCCCGGCATTTTGCTGCAAGTCCAACTTCACTGCTTTCGCTAATGAATAGCTCAAAGCTCGCGACGAAGGCTCTTAATGCCTGCTAGGCCACCAGAAGAATATCCAGCGAAGAAAGCAATGTGGAGATGCCAGCTTTACTCCGCTGAACTGCGGCTCAACTGATGCAACGACGGATGACAACTGCCTATATTCGCACTGTATGTTCAGTCTCAATTTCGAGCGCACCTTCAGCATTGCCGTAACCCTGAGTATAGCCGTCTGACGTGCTCTGCGTAGTGTACTGATTGGAGGGAGTTGCACCTGCATAACTACCACTTCCGTTTTGATAGATATGGTCTTGGGAGCCCGTATCGTAGTTGATGTATGGGCTGACGTCGGCTTGATGTTGAGTTTGATCATAGGAACTGGAAGGACTGCCGTCGTAGCCACCATGAAAGCTGCCGCGTCCACGACCGAAGCCTCTCCCACGTGGAGTGCCACCTCTGTGATTGTAGGATCTATCGGGTCCTGGTCCGCCGGGAGGGCCACCCCTTCTATGGCCACCATCATAGCCTCCACCACTGTAAGGATGATGACGATTCATTTCGTTTTTTACTCTTTTTCCTTTCTGTTTAGGGTGAAAACGAGAGGTTGCACGAGCACAGAGCAGGCGAGCTTAGTAGACGAAGAGAACTGAAACAATGAGAAACGTGTGCTGGCGACGACACTGGGGAGAAACTTTCTGGACGACGTAGCTCAGCTTAAGACAAGGAGTATACGCAGGAAACGATGATGATGGCGGGTTCAAGCAGGTCGGAGCGGAGCACAAATTTCGCACATGCGCATATGTCCGTGTGAACAATTCATTACATAAGCTACAGTGACTCTGAGCGCATGCCAGGCTGCGGTCCTGCCACACTGCTCAACTTGGGTGACGAGTTGCATTGCCTTGGAACCCATTCCTTCGTTCCCTGACCGCGACCAATGTCAAAACAGTTCCAGTTCAAGCTCGTCCTTCTTGGTACGCATTTTCCTTGTTGTCTGTCGATGTTTCCTTATTCATTCTTTTCAGGCGAGTCGGCAGTTGGAAAGTCCAGGTAGAGTGGCGCATTTTGTCGTGGATTCATCTTTCGAGCATCCTGCCACAGCTTGGTTTTGCGTTTCGTCAAGGACCAATTCGATGACTACCGAGAAAGCACTATCGGTGGTATGCTATTTCTCTACATGCTGTCCAACACTCCCAGCTCACACGCCTATCTCTAGCTGCGTTCTTGACGCAGACCGTCATACTGGATAATCAAACGACGGTTAAATTTGAGATCTGGTATATTCCCGACTCGAGCGGTACGCCTTCAAAGCTAACTAATTTCTAGGGATACTGCAGGTCAAGAACGGTACAAGGTATGTTACCACTTTTTGTTGGTATAGGGTAAGGCACTCAGTAATTACGCGGACTCTTTGATAGTCCCTCGTATGTCTTCACGTTTTCTACTGTCAAAGAGAGGCTGAGCAGGACTTCGAATGCAGGCACCTATGTACTACCGCAATGCAAATTGTGCGGTGGTAGTATACGATATCACTCAGGCGTCATCGCTCGAGAAGGCACGAAACTGGATTAGGGAACTCCAACGTCAAGCCGATCCATCTATAGTGATCGCGCTCTGTGGAAACAAGGCTGACCTTGCTGCGCGTCGTCAGGTCACGCAGGAAGAAGCTCAAAAGTACGCAGAGGAAGAAGGTCTGATGTGGAGCGAAACTAGCGCCAAGACAGGAGAGGGTGTAGCAGACATATTTACGGCCATCGGTGTGTACAGTTTGATTTCCTATCCCCATACCGTCTCTTAGCGATAACAGCCAAGAAACTACCACTTACTGCACCCCCATCTTCGCGGACGGGTGGATCTCGCGGTGCCCCTGGAGGAGCACGGCAGGGTGTTGATCTCAACAGGCAAACCGCCTCTCAGAGCGGCGGCGAGGCTTGCAACTGCTAATTGCAAATTTCACATCACTCCATCGTTTCCCTCCCAGCCTCCACGCTGAGCTGGCCCCCACTTTTCATGTAATATAACGTACACAGCAGTATGCTGAACTTGGGTAATGACAAGATGGCGAGTGTTGACCACACCAGTACAACTTAGGATCATATTGGCCCTCGTTGCTTATCATTACAAGCTATCCCGGACTGCCGCACGCCCCGTTTGATACCACATCGACATTCTGATAAATACCAATGTCCATCGATTGCTCCATAACAATGTATTCCACCAAAAAAATAAGGTCCATGAACCGTCAGCTACCTTGTCCGTCTCTGATACTGAATGTCTCAGCTTCTTGCCCAACAAGTCGCTGGTCAGTCGATGGTTTGAAGCACATCGTCAATAAAGCTGCGGATGGACTCCGTGATTCTGAACTCATATGGCGAGGATTGATGACGCAACAAGGCTGAAACCGCGGCGAGCTGCATCGTGCGCAACGCAGCCGACGAACCCCCATCGATGGCATGTCTTGACTCGGTGTGAAGGGGTTTGTCGAAGAGCCCTACGTGAAGCTTTTTGATGTGGTCCAGGTATCCGCGTATGAATGGTATGGATGGTCCCATCGCCGCGTCCATGATGACCACAAGGCGATTGAACCTGCTTTCGACATCTACAAGCATATTATGTAGCGTCGCAAAGGCTCGCTTATGAGCACATCGTGCCCAGGCAGACCCAAGTGAGTATAAAGAGGGTCCTGACAGCGCCAAGATGATCGCGCACATCGAATCAAAATTACGAAAGGAATGACATTTCTGACAAACGGTCGTAAGTTCACATGTCACACGTCAAAACATGTGCCGCCAATCACCTCAGCAACCCTGACCCAAAACTCCAGTGTCTCAGTTTGTCGCGTGATGTCGTCATACGCGAGAATGGACCTTTGAACCCACGAAGCGATGTAGTCGTGGACGTCAAAATAATGCTGCAACCCTGTGATCTCGCTACTTCTATGCCCTGCCATCCAATCGAGACAATCGTTTTGATGGACGGTGGCGTACAGAGCGTGCATCAAGACACAAAGCTGTTCGGCCAGTTGGTCTGGACCCCAAATTGTAAGGTCGATCGACCGATCAAGGCCGGTTGAGCGAAAATCTGTTGGCAGTCCCAGGTATTGGCGATTAGCCTCGTGGCGGGAATGAGTGGAGTCCTGAGAAATGGCAAATGATTTGAGAACCACAGGCGACTCCTCAACGTCCGAGATAACCTCTGGAGTGATTTCATCTGAGTTGCTAACAGGAGTCGCCAAGCAAAGAAGCGGTGCTTGATCATTCATTCCGGATGGACGAGGATGGTGCCGCAATGCCGTATCAGGACTTGCAGGTATAACAAGCCGTGGTGAGCCTGGCTCTGATGGAAAGGGATTTAGAGGATACAGTCTCGGTACTCTGTATGGGGGTGGGCTCTCGGGGTTTGGAGGTACACAAACATCTTCCATGTAGGAGGGTTGTTCATCATCTTGCAGACTGATGAATGGCTCACAATCATGGCTTCGTGCCCTGTCGTCAGCAAGGCCATTATATAGAACGAGATCCGTTGGTGTTACCAGCCAGGACGATAGGGCCTGTCCAAATGTTTCAGCAATTCGGCATTCGGTGGAAACGTTGGCAACTTACTGCGCAGTCCTCAGAGACAGGAACCCATGGATCATGAAAGGCGGAGAGAGGAGGGTCATTCAAATTCTCATATGGCCGTAGTGCCAGTGTCATGTCAGGATACTCCACGATCTTGCTCCCATCCAGTGGTAGGACAAACGAGCTTGGTATCCATCCAATCCGATCCCCTTGGAGTCTCATAGCTGCCCACCACCCCGAGTGTTCTTGTTTGATGATGGTCAACACTTCATCCTTGTGGAATGGTAGGTGGGCTGGATCCGAGGATTCGAAGTCGTGCATGCACAGGACATGAAAAAAGCAGGGAGGAATACCCGTACTTGGTGTTGTTCCGGGAGTGATGTCCTGATTGCTCGTGGAGGAGGAACTGGACGAGAGATTGGAAGAACACCTCATGAATAGAGGTACGTCAGTTGAAATACGTAGTAGCTTGTGCTGTCGAAGGGGAAGGGCGTCGAGCGAGTCTGACATGCTTTTTGAGGAGAGGGTGGGGAACTAGACGCTCAAACACGGAGGTGTCAATAATACGACCTTTATCCTCGCGACAGAGCCTTCGATTATAGGTGATACATGCATCTAGAACTAGCAGTTGTCACATCAGTGCATCCGAATCAGCTAGTATTACAAAAGTCGACTTCCCACGACCACACCGGTATATACCGGTACGAACCTTGTCAAGTTGAAGTAGGACAGCACGCCACGTCATGCTAGGCGACCAAGTGCGACCCGGTGTGGACGATGGAGCATAGCCCACCAATCAGAGATTTGGTTAAGCACACGTCTTGATCGTTCGAGGAGTAACTGGGGACAGCCGGCCCTGGAGCCGTACTAGAGCCCTAGTACTGCGGTCCGAATAAAACGATACTGCACGCTCATCAAGGATCAAAGCTTGAGTGAGAGTACCGCACCATCGTTTGGGGTCATGGAAGGTTCGATGATTGATGAGTACTACCAACATGGCAGTAGTAGCAGTTTTGGTAGTGGTGTTGCCGATATCGGTCCGTGCCGGAACTTAGTCCTCCGAGAGGGTTGCTGTGCGGCCACACTTGTATGTGAATCGCTTCCAACGATGCCTACCCCTACATGGAGTTCCACAAAGGCCAAGGCACGGCCCATTTTCCCACTCACGAGTGACGCTTACCCGCTGTTTTATACAGGTCCAACTAAAGTGAGTTCTTGTGTTGCAGTAGGAATGCATTTCCAGATCAGCTGCGTGATGTTATTGGGCGAGCTAGGCTCTCGGTTCAACGTCTCCGGACAGTGCAGCAGAAAAGAGAAGCACTTGCTAAGAGTTCCCGCCGCGACATCGCACTCTCACTAGAAAAGGGAAAGATAGAGAGCGCACGGATTAAGGTCGAAGCTGGTGGGCCCTTAACCTAGTCCACGCAAGGGCATGTCACGCCTGACAACAGACACCATGCACGGTGTTATTCCTTTTACCAGTCATTAATGAGGATATCAACCTCGAACTACTAGAGCTTTTGGAACTCTACTGTGAGCTCCTGATAGCCCGCTTTGGATTGCTTGATCAAAAGTGAGCGAGTACATCGTGACTATGCCATCGGCCTTGTGATTCTTCTCACATCTCACATAGCACACGCGACCCTGATCAGGGTATCAAAGAGGGTGTCTGTGCCATTATCTATGCCGCGCAGAGAACCGAAGTGAAAGGTAACCCAAGTTTATATTGTCTGAGCATATGGTAACTTTGAGGGATTATATGTCTCGCTTGCAGAACTCCATGTATTGCGCGAACTCCTTATGCAAAAGTACGGCCGAGAATTCTCAACTGCTGTAATGGAAAACCGCGGAAATTGTGTCAGCGATCGAGTAAGTACACAATACTCAAACCCTAGTCTGTTCCTAACATTGCGCGTTAAATCTGACACTATAAGGTGGTGAAGAAGTTGTTGGTCGAAACACCATCAGCCGAACTAGTTGATGGCTATCTAACAGAGATAAGCAAGGCATATGGAGTCAAGTGGTTGTCCTCTACCAAAGATGATGCGGTTGGTGCGGCTTCATCAGTCGTTGACTTTACTTACAGGCTCTTTGCAGAATCAAATCCAAGCTGCAGATGAAGTGCCAGACTCCCTTCCAAGCTATTCGGAGCAGGGACCTGGAATTGCTAAACTCCCTGACCTTCCACCGACAGAGGGGGAGGAAGAGAAAGCTACTAAACAATCGGACAATGCAATCATGACTGCAAAAGAGAATACAGAAGACGATTTCGAGTCTTTGGCGCGTCGTTTCCAAGCACTGAAAAAACGCTAACCAAAGCTGTAAAAGAAATTAATGGTGATTTAGTTTAGCTGAGAACCCACCCGTGAAACCGATTGGTATATCCTCCGCTCTTCCTGTACGTCGATTTTAAAGTTTCGCAGTTTCGTGCATTGTAATCTGAATGTTTCAATGTTTTGCACGTGCCGTACCTCGTGAGTGAAGCTCTCCAAGTCTGTCCCGAGCGATCTCCGCCGCCGATTGATCCGATCGAGAGTACATGATAGTTTTCACGGTGAAATGGACCTTTTTTTTTGCTATACACTTCCTGTTTCTCGCTCTAATCAACGGGCATGCCGGATCTCGCTCTAATATCGATACTATCTCGTTCAAGGGGGGTAGTGTTCCCGATAATGGACCGGGACCGGGTCGCGATTTCACCCATTCAGTGGTACCGGCTAGAATTGGCATACACGTTGTAACCATGACTAGCCGGCACTCGCATACACCGGTGTCGGAGGGTCCAGGCAAGCAGGGCGTCAGCGAAACCTCTTTATACCCGCAGCAGACCCTGCCACTAGCCCCATGGTTTCACGGTCAAGTTTCGTGTTATGCCATCGTGGTAACTTTCCTGATATCGGCAGGGTCATTTTGGTCCCCAATGTAAATATCACCAGCGAGTCAATGATCCCTGCGACGGTGGGAGTGGATTTTATATGGGTGGTCACCAGCATTTGGCGGGTAAGTGCAATAATGTATAGCCTATGAGGAGTGCAACATGCCTCAACGACTTGCAGCGTGAAGCTTATAGTCGATGAGGTAGACGGATAGATCGACTCCATTTTTGCTTAGTGGATAAGACAGATTGCTGCTGTCAGTTGTCTGTTGACGCTCAGGGGTAATAAGATGATATCATGCATTTGCATTCATTCGCGTTCGAGCCTCGAGGTTACCGCTAAAGTATGAGCACTGGCGTCGCAAGCGTGGCACTTCCACCTGCAACATTGTGGGCGCGACAAGACAGATTGCCTGGAAGCGAGGTCAGATGTGCCATGCCGTGTCGGAGTTTGTCGATCTTAGTGCAGGTCTTGTGGTCGGACCCTCCGGGATACTATCACCGCAGGACCCACCGGAGATGCAAACAAACTCGACCTCTTGAGAATGCGCAGAATTTCCATCGAGCACTTTCATCGTAAAATTTGCGAGCAGGAGTGCCAGAAACTTTTGGATCAAACCTTAAGGCATTATGCGTGGGTTCACGTAAGACTGGCCGCAACATACCATGAGAAGCATCCTCAGGCAAGGGTTGAGGAGTGGAAAAGAAGCACGGAGGACGAGGTAAACCAACCTTGATTTTGCACGGAGGGAACGATCGCAAGGGAAGAAATCTGGTGGAGGTTAGGGCAGTCCCTGGTAGTCCTCGGGTCTGCTACTAGATTCGTATTCACGCGGTTGCGGCGGCCCAAGTGTGAGTGACGGAGCAATAATCATATCCGCCGAGGTCCCTTCAAACTACAAATCTCATTTATACTCGTTCCAGTCCATGCTCCCCCGTCTCAACCCCCATGCTGACCTCCACGATGCCCGCCCATTCCTATGCCCGCCAAGACTTCCTCTCCGACGGCGGGGATAGCGACACCGAATCTGACCGCTACTCCGAGATGTCACTCGACTCTGGTGTCGCCAGCTCGAGAACATCCGCCGACCTCTCGATGCGCTCCGAATCACCAGCCCCTTCCGTCTTCTCAGTCACTAGCTCACTGCGCGCACAAGCATACCGCCAGGAATACGGCCGAGGTCTCAACAATTATTCTGACGTCTATCGCCTCCCTGCAGACGACGAGGAACTAGAACGCCTCGGTCTGTTCAGCTTTCTCTTCTTTCTCTTCTTTCCCTTATGTGTCAAAGACAAACAGCATGTGATGTTCTGCAAAATAATGGGAAAATACCCGCCCCCTTTGCCGGAGGTTATGGCAAACGATGGTTTCGAAGTCAAAGCTATTCTGGATCTCGGTTGTGGAAGTGGCAGCTGGTAAGTCAACGTTTCCTGTCTGGCCATGTCCCGTACGTATTGCTGCTCGCAGGGTAATGGACGTCGCGAGAGAGTTCCCTAACTGCAGTGCCGTAGCCGTTGATCTCGTTCCCATGCAGTCATTGTGAGCCTCTATCTCAATTATTCTATATAACCATTCTTGACTATCTCCAGATCTATGCCCGCAAATTGCAGGTGAGAGTACGCGTACCCCGTGTTTCATGACGCAAACATTTCTCCTGATATAGAAGCGAAGTTGATGACATCAATCTCGGTCTGGAACATTTTTACGGTGACTTCAACGTTGTGCATTGCCAGCTCATTTCGTCGGGCGTAAGTTGTTCTCCCTCGCCTATCCACCGTAAGACTGAATTCGTATATTATCAGATCCGTGACTACCATGGCTTAATCAACCATATAAGCCATGTGCTTCGGCCAGGCGGTCTTATAGATCTTACCGAATTTCCGTTCACTTTCACAGGGGGGGACAAACGGCAACTCCTCCCTCCTGCCGGATCCTTCCACCCCCCATGGACACCCCTTCTAATGTCCTATATAAATCGGGCAGTCAAGGAACGGGGTGGCGATGCAGAAGCATCCACTCGCATGTATGAATGGGTATCCAACCACCCAGCATTTGAAGATGCCGTGTATCGGGAGTTTTGGATACCATGTTCCCCTTGGCTCCGTGGGAACGATCCAGTGACGAATTTTTGGAACGATATTGGAGCTACCATGAGAGACGACATCGAGGTGAGTAATATCTGCTGCAGACCATCAGTCTTGATTTTCTCTCTCTCCCTGCAGGCATTCTTCAAGTCTGCACGGCCACTCCTACTCGGTCATGGTCTTTCTGCGGAGTTTGTCGAAGCTATGGAAAACAATGCATGCACAGAGCTCGACGACGCGATAACTCCGGTTTGGGTTTTGATAGAAAATGTTTATGCGCGCAAAAGGCACTGAGGTTCCGATTTCAATGGTGTGCTTTCCTCGCATTTACATTTTTCTAACTTGGATTAAATTCACCATTGCATCCAGTGTACACCACTCAGACCATATTGTATGATTTTACTATGCACACAACTTACACATGACATATAGCTCATCATCTATGTAAATCATCACGCATCCATTCACATAAAGCACTGAGACGACAGCCTCTGTGCCGACGTCTGGCAGAATTCTTGCATCCCATTTAAGTAACCTTGGCAGGAGGGAGTATGGTGACTGAGGGTAAAACCAGGTAACACGAGGCCAATTTGTTGGTCATGCCGATGCTTGTCACCCACCGGCACTAGGATGGTGGGCGAAGAGTGAAGGAATACATTTTTCACGGCCTTCCTGACGACTATTACTGCTTCCTTCCTGGGACGGAATCAGGGCGACTGCGATGATGACCCGGCCCACGGTTTGAATACTAAACGCTAGCTTTTGAGTCCGCCTTATTTTAACCCGGCTTTTGATCAATGCTCGAGGCATGGAGTCCGCTCTGAAAGAGGTGGTAAGAAAGAAAAGAAACCACTAGATATATACGGTAACAATGCATGGCCGAGGTCATGCTAATGGGGTGACAGGTAAGAGAGGCACTGGGTGTGATTGACGAGAGCGCCCAACCTTTGTGGCCACGATGGCAAATTCATCCTTCCGGCCGTTTGATTGAGCCATAAGGACAAGAGAAATGCCCCTTATGGAAGCAGGGAATTACACGTACAAGTTGGTTTAAACAGGAGGCCTTTTGCTGGGTTTGTCGCAGTACCGAGAGAGAAGAGTCACCAGAGTGATGGCGGAAAAGAAACTGAAAAGAATGGTAAATCGGACCTTGTTGTACGACTGGTGGAGAAGTCTGAACAAAGAAAATAGCGGCGCGGAAAGAGGTTCCATATCAATTCCTGCCGCTCATCCATAGATCATACTCCATGACTCCGCTCCTTCCTCGCTACGCCACAGGACTGCGTTGGCTCACCTGATGATTGGCTAAGGCTTGTCCGCCGAAAATACCCGTAACGTTATTGTTTGACGTCTGTTTTACGGGCTACTTATCTGGGTACGGCGATTGGAGGGCTCCTGATACGACAGAATATCAAGTGCCGTCTTTGCGCTGCCACAGAGTTGCAGCAATATGCAACATGCAGCTAATTGTATCCTCGGCGAAGTTTGCGCCCACCCTCTTTGGCACAGATCTTGAAAGCCTATGACATGAATCTCGGTCGTCCATCGCGTCAGGTATAACGAAATGGACTGAAAATGACATCCGATAAAGCGAGGAGACGGACTTATTACTGGCCGTGTGTCGAAATTCCGCCGTGAATTGCCACCTTCAAGCCCAGCTATCGGTCCGCCGCATGATGGAACTAATGGAACTCTAAAAAAAAAAAAAAGAGGTCATCAATCAAAGCATTCTTCGGTGGGCCAACTTTTAACCCACCGACCGGGCGACCTACGGACTAACCGTATTCATCGCGATCTCATGACCCGCACCTGCATGTAATGTAGGAACAAGCGGTACAGTCGAGACATTAATAAATCGAACGCTCGGTCACTGACCTGTGCCAGGTGACGAACAATAATATGTTGAATATTTCACGATCACAGTACTTATGAATGTGCCGTCCTTGGTAGTACCGGTGATCAGACCGTCCATCGACGGCTTGGATCGGTCAATGGACCGGGTTCTTGAGTATACCGACGATGCATATTTAGAGATGAAAGTACCACGAGAGCGTAGATAGAGTACATGGCTTGGATTTTCAGTAGACAGGCTAGTTACCAAGTTGCTTGACCGTTCCGGAAGTGACGAAACTTCATCCTAGAGGCCCTGTCACGGTAAACACACAAGGTGAACCCTGATCGCAAGTGGTATCCAGCTGGTGAGTGTGCACACGAAACATATGGGATTCACTAGCAGTAGTGACCCGGCGCACACACAAAGACACTGCGCCGACGACGGTCCCAGTACTAGTCTTTTGATCGCGGGAGTAGTATTGAATAGGGTCCGAAGGTAGCCCAATACATACGTAACCAAACAAATGTCAACAAAGGACCCACTGTGGGCTCGAGGCGTTCATCATCGTCTGCCATGGCCTACGTGTCCAAAAAAGAAGAGGAGAGCGGGCTCAGCTCTTACTACAACAACAAGACCACAATCATCCAGGAGGCCCGCGTCTTCAATGATTCGCCTATCAGCCCTCGCAAGTGTAGAGCTCTCCTCACGAGGATTGTCTACCTCCTTTATATTGGCGAGAATTTCAGCTCGCAGGAGGCCACCACGTTGTTCTTTGGCACCACTAAACTGTTCCAACATAAAGATGTAAGTTGGATCACGCGCACCCGGTCGAGAAACGTTACTCATGCACTACACAGGCCGCATTGAGGCAGATGGTGTACCTCGCGATCAAGGAACTGGCTCCTACCGCAGAAGGTGTGATCATGGTTACAGGCAGTATCATGAAGGACATGCAGCCGAACTCCGAGGTCATTTATAGACCGAACGCCATCCGTGCGTTATGCCGAATCATCGATGTGAGGTGCTGGTACATTGGTGTCATAATAACTAATATGCTCTCTTTAGCCTTCCATGGCGCAAGGTGTTGAACGCTTTATCAAGGCCGCTATCGTAGATCGGACACCTTCCATATCGTCGGCTGCGTTGGTCTCCTCTTACCATCTGTTTCCTCAGGCGAAAGACATAGTGAAGCGATGGGTCAACGAAGCTCAGGAAGCAGTCAACGCGAAATCGTCACCCTCCTTATTTGGTGGTTCTTCAGGGGGTTATTTGAACTTTGGATCCTCGAGCTCATCGAACAGTGGATATCAACCTATACCGTCGACCAGTTACATCACCCAGTATCATGCTCTTGGTTTACTCTACCTCATTCGTCAGCAAGATAGGATGGCAGTCACCAAAATGATTCAGCAGCTTGGTGGCGGCAAATCTGGTGCTGGAACGACGCTGAAGAACTCCATGGCTTTGTGTATGTTGATTCGGTACGCTGCCAAAGTTATGGAGGAAGACCAGAAGTACGTAGTCTGTCACAAAGAAACAAGCATTCGAATCTCACCCTAATCTAGTATGCAAAAGCAGATTCTCGACCTACTTGATGGCTGGCTACGACATAAGAGTGATATGGTGAACTTTGAAGCCGCTCGAGCCATCTGTGAAATGAAGCACGTAACTGCGGCACAATTGACCAAACCTATCGCAGGTTTGTTCTCTCTCCCGACATAATAACCCTTTTTTCATGTCTCATACAGTTCTACAACTATTCCTCTCATCCCCTAAGCCGGTCTTGAAGTTTGCCGCGACCCGTACCCTTGCTGCACTTGCCTTGATCCACCCGGCAAGCGTAGCGGCTTGCAATGTGGACCTCGAAAATCTCATTGCTGACCCCAACAGAAGTGTTGCTACGTATGCTATCACTACTCTTCTCAAGGTACGACTATATTTGTCTGTCAGTCCATGTATACTTATTTCTCCAGACCGGCAACGAAGCTTCAGTGGATCGCCTTATGAAGCAAATTACGGGCTTTATGTCAGAGATCAGTGACGAGTTCAAAGTCATTGTCGTCGATGCCATCCGTTCTCTCTGTCTCAAATTTCCTTCGAAGCACGTATCAATGCTTGCTTTTCTGTCTGGCGTCTTGCGCGACGAGGGTGGATATGAATTCAAGCGGGCTGTTGTGGAGGCCATGTTCGACATGATCAAGTACATTGCGGACTGCAAGGAGCAAGCTCTTTCACACCTGTGCGAGTTCATCGAAGACTGCGAATTCACGAAACTATCCGTCCGTATCCTTCATCTGCTTGGTGTCGAGGGACCAAGGGCTCCTCAACCCACAAAGTACATCCGGTACATTTACAACCGTGTGGTTTTGGAAAACGCAACTGTCCGTGCTGCTGCTGTATCAAGCCTTGCTAAATTCGGTGTTAATGCCATCGATGCTGGCCTACGTCGCAGTGTCGGTGTTCTGCTCAGCAGGTAGTTCTTCGTAATTTGTTGTGGAGTGTGGCTCATAGTTTCTGTAAGGTGCTTGGATGATGTTGACGACGAGGTCCGCGACCGTGCGGCTATGTATGTGACGGTCTTCAAGGAGAAATCACTCGCAGATGCATACGTGAAAGAAGGTTTTTTCCTACCCCTCATATCAATACCATGATGGGTGACGCTCGCCTTCCCAGAATCGGTATTCTCCCTGGCCGCATTGGAGTCCAAGCTTGTTGCATACGTCAACGATCCGGCCGCCGCCGTTCAGCCATTTGACACATCCTCAGTACCAAAAATTAGCCGTGCCCAGCTGGCAGCAGAAGCGAGCCGTAAGAGGATATCACACTGCATGATACGAGACAACTTAACAAGATCGTTTCAAGGTCCAAGTACGTTAGACACAATTGCTGTGCCTACCAGAACCGACGCATCACCGCCACCTCCGACGGCGGCGGAGACGCAATCCACGTATGCACAACAACTAGCCGAAGTTGCCGAATTCGCAGATTACGGCCCAGTCCTCAACAGCAACGCAAAACCAGTACAGCTAACTGAGACAGAAACAGAATACCAAGTATCATGTGTAAAGCACATATTCAAAGAGCACATCGTGTTTCAGGTACGGCGATAGAAACCGATGAGGTTCCTATCACGATACTGATTCCGGAGCAGTTCAATGTTTCGAACACTCTTCCGGACACCGTGCTGGAGCAGGTGTCTGTTGTCATGCAGCCACAAACGGAGTCAGGACTGACAGAAGACTTTATCCTCCCTGTTCCAACACTCACAGCATCAACGTCACCAAGTATTGTCTACGTTTCCTTTACACGGGATTCGCTAGAGGGATATGTCACGGCATCGTTCCAATGCGTCCTCAAGTTCATCAGCAAGGAACTCGACCCCTCGACAGGAGAACCCGAAGAGGAGGGATACGAAGACGAGTACCAATTAGAGGAGGTGGAGCTTTCTGCCGGTGGTGACTACATAATACCAAGTTATTCCTCGTTTTCGTCGGAGTGGGACCGATTGCGCTCGGGCCCAACTGCCACTGAGACATTTTCTCTCACTGCTACGGAAAGTATCAAAGGTGCGCCGAACTTTATTCCTTGATGCATTGTGAGCGGCCATTGACGATCCCAATCATGGCATATGCACATTCGCATGGTTACCGTGATTTCTCACCGACTCTCACAGCTGCCTGCGACTCGATCATTGAGATTCTTAATATGGAGCCGCTGGGAGGTACGGAGACACCGAGTTCCTCGTCGGTCCACACGCTCCAGTTGTCCGGGCTGGTCACAGGGGGAGGTGGCAAGGTGCTTGTTAGATGTCGGATGACGTATTCAAAAGGACAAGGTGTTACTCTGGAACTCGGTGTCCGCGCAGAACAAGAGAGCGCCTGCGCCATGGTAGTGTCTGCAATCAGTGGCTGACGAGTTTCGGTTATACGCTACAATTTTCGGAGATAGAGGCTGTTGGGTAGATTGATACCGGCGATGGCATGTCTTCTCATGGTCGCACGAAACTCTGCCCCGGACATCGTTTTGAGACTTTCCCAGTATGAATAAGACCGACACAGGCCCTGGCCAAGACACCCTTTTAACGATGGCACTGCACACAGACCATCGGGGCCCTTGTACACCCGGACCGTATATTGTTGAAACCCTCCATCAACGAGAACGTTCGCTCAACGTTGATCGTTGAGTTCCAAGTACTTTAACCGTGGCGGTGACAAATCCTCAGCCCTCCGCGAGTCATCGCAGAGACCCCAAACACAGGACGACAGCAACAAGCTCAGCATCGTCGGCCATGCCAGCCCCGCCGTTGCCCACCCCAAAGGTCATCCATGTCAACACCAGAGGCGCTGTCATTCTGGCAGAGGAGTCCCCCGAAGTGCGTGTCTCTTCCATAGTTCCGACTTAATTCACTAACTGGCGTCTTATTGAAGACGCGGGACAGCAGAGGCATATACCTCCCAAACTACATCGAACCAGTCTCCCATATCGCCGTGGATGTACGTTCACCCCTTTTTCTCGTCATACCGCGAAACTTCATCGGTGATGTTTGCAGATTGGTGGCTCCCTCGCCAAAGTAGTCTATTTCACTCGTTCACCCGAAGAACCACCTTCACCGTCCATTGTTGCAACCCAGGGAAGCTCTTCTGAACCCAGCAGCCTCTCCATCTCGAATGCAGGCTCGCCGTCACGCTCGCCACCCATACTCCCAAGCTCGTCCCACACACGTAATGGCACTCTCACCCCGCTCGTGCTTGAATCACATGGTAATAACAGTGTCGATGCTCTTGATACCGACTTGCTGCGCTCCACGATCCTCCAACGCACGACACGGGTTCATCACATCCCCGGTGGCTCCATCAACTTTGAACGCTTCCAGACCACTAATATATCGAATCTCATTACGTTCATTTCCGAGCTCATAAGCCGCTCTGCCGTTGCCAATGGCGTCTCCATCGAGGAAATGCGCCGGGGTGTCAAAATCATGGCAACCGGTGGGGGAGCACACAAGTTTGGAGAGCTATTCGAGAAGGAACTCTCGGTCGAAGTCCAGCGCGAGGACGAGATGGAGTGCCTGATCGAAGGGATGAAGTTCATAACTATGATCCCGGAGGAGGTTTACTACTTCTCAGACGAGCTCATCTCGGAATTCTCTCACCCGGGGAGCTCTAAAGGCACCGGGGGTGTTGGCGGGAAAGATGCGGTCACGGTCGTTACCTCCTCGACATCTGCCGATCAGCCCACGCTTGAACGCCCATCACCCAATCCACCAAAATATGCCGTCATGTTTGAGACTGGAGAGCCCTCGGCGCACCTCCCCTGTTTACTAGTCAACATCGGTTCGGGCGTGTCCATCATCAAGGTCGATGCTGATGGTACATTCGAGCGTGTAAGCGGTACCAGTTTGGGTGGCGGTACCCTGTGGGGTTTGCTAAGCCTGCTTACGCCTGCCCAGACGTTTGACGGTGAGTTATGGTCAATTATGGTCCAACCAACTCTGAATTTCCTTGGCAGAGATGTTGGCCCTGTCGGAGAAGGGTGATAATGCAACGGTAGACATGCTTGTGGGTGATATTTACGGGACGGATTACTCGAAACTCGGGCTTAAATCGACTACGATCGCGAGTTCCTTTGGTAAAGTCTTTAAGCATACCGGCGAGGGGAAAGGGGGTGGTGAACGCGGGACGTTCAAAGCAGAAGACATCAGCAGAAGTCTTCTCTATGCTGTGTCAAACAACATTGGACAAATTGCGTGCGTGGTGGCTGTTGTTGGATCTTGTCTGAGGTTTGCTGATAAATCCGGTATCTAGATATATGAACGCGGAGAAGTATGGCTTAGACAGGATATACTTTGGTGGTTGCTTTATTCGTGGTGAGTTTCGGTCACTGTCCCCCTACTAATACTCATTCCATTGAAGGACATGCGACCACTATTACTACCCTTTCATATGCTATACGGTTTTGGAGCAAAGGTAAGAAACGCGCACTCTTTTTGAGACATGAAGGCTTCTTGTACGTCTCGTGTGGATATACTTGCTGTCTTTCACACTGACATTCATGCCGACCGCAGGGGCGCAATCGGTGCGTGGATCAAGAATATTGATGCAGAAGAAATGCAAGGGAAATCATCGGCAGCCATTTCGTCTTAGCTGGGGCAAGTCACAGCTGCGGATGCCCAGACGGACCACACGAGGTGACCCTAGGAGATGGATTTCTCATCGCCACTATTAATACCCCGTATACTCCCACTGCCATGGTTGATCACACACCCTGACTTATATGTAGTTGTATGGGGTTGTCAAGGCTCCATATGTTGCTTGATTTGAATCAAGCTCGTAATCGTACGTTACGTTATGTCGACTCTTCTACCTTGCATTATGTGTACAATGTACTTGAATGTTCTCATGGGGACGCAGTGCAACTTGAAATTGGTAGACTGATTAAATCTGCTTTAGACATTGACGAATCATTATTGTAGCTCCCCCAAGGGTTCAAGGGGTGCGTTGGCATTGATGCCGTTAGTAGTAGCTGTGTCATGGGATTCTTATTCATGCTGTCAGCGACCGTTGCATGACCGTTCTACAACCGCCATGATCGAATCTGGAAGTACGGTGGTGGGGGAATTAAATCAGATATGCGAAGCCTTTCGAAGCACGAGCTTCAATGAGGCAGAGCACGGATATGAGGGAGAGTACGAGTACGTCAGCAAGCGGCGACGCGTGGTGGGGATGTTGGATAAGAGGGATATGAGAGTGGGAGCGTGTCGGGGCTGGCATCCCGTTCTGGTCTGCCAGCTGGTAAGTTGCTGAGCACGGAGTGAAATTAGCATGATCAGATAGGTACGATGATGTAATCACTGCAATTCCACGTGCAACTACCTCGGGACTCGTGAAAATAATACCGGAAATACTGACCTGTTCAGGTCTCTGAACGCCAGAGGCACGCAGGAGTCAAGGGTTGTGAGGCATTCTCTTGCACTGGTAGGATCGGTGAAAGGGTCGCCCTGGGGTTGGTTGCCAGTTTTGAGAGATCAAGTGGGCGTGTGAATATTGGGCCATTAGGACAGCTGTTTAAAAAAGGTGCCGATATGGAATATTGCCAGAGCTCGATATACAGAGCCTTTGTCATGTCGCAAGCTTGAATTTCCTCTTCTCCTCGAACCATCCCATGGACAGACTCTTGCAACATTCTTCCCCACAGCCCCCTCCGAAAAAACTGACCCATCACAGGGCATCCCCTTCTCCCCCATACTTCACTACGTATGACGGCGACGACAACAGACCCTCCCTCGACGAAAAGCCATCTGCCAGGAGGTCTGAGAAGCACAATGACCCCGACATCCCAGACAAGACCATCTCCAAGAAACCTCGTCATCGCCATAGCCCAGTCCAGCTCGCCGCCCTCAATGAACTCTTTGACAGAAATGAGCACCCTAGTTTAGAGGAGCGCACGGAGCTCGCTGAGAAGCTTGGAATGTGAGTTCCCTCTTTTGGCTATATCGGTCCTCTTATCAATCCGTGGGCTGTGTCTTGTCGACACCCACTCCGCAGGGAGCCCAAGACAGTCCATGCCTGGTTTCAGAACAAGCGGGCGTCAACCAAGAAGCGGAACAAGATGGTCCCAACCGAACATTTGACTACTGTCACAAATGATTCTCCACTGGAGAAATCGTCCAAGCAACCACTCTCATCTAATCTTCCGTCAATAGCGAACCTGCTTAATTCCACTCCCCCCGCCCCTGCGCCACAGCTCCCGCCACACCCGTCACGTCCTCGCGCTCACACCACCTCCGCTCGCAAATCCAGGCAGAAGGATCTACATCTTAATGACCACATTCTTGCCGAACCCCTTGCTAGTGTCACCCGCAGCCAAAATAATAATCAAGAAGCCTCTCTCGAGAGCTCGTTTTTCGCTGGTCCCTCCGAGTTATTTGGACAGGATCGATTCATATTATCCCACCATCGTGGGCATCATTCCGAAACCGGGGCTGTACCTCGATTACATAATCCTGATTTGGACCACATGCATCCTGATACGGATAGCCGGTTCGTGTCCGAGAATGATGGTGTTCCGTCTCGAAGGGGTCGCAATGAGGTGGCAAGAATGCGAACGTCTCCAGAACAAGCCGAAGAACTGCGCCGTACTTATGCCCTCAACGACCACCCCACGCGGGAGCAGAGACAGGAGCTCGCGGACAAAATTGGCATGTATGTCATTTTAGGCAAAGAGCTCGTTTACTTGTCTGATAACCTTTTTAGGCGATTGCAAAGCGTGACCAATTGGTTTCAGAACCAACGCAGTCAAGCAAAGAAGCACAGAGAAGAGTCTGCTTCTACCCCGGATGTCTCTGCACGCATGGTGCAAAGACAGCCATCTAGTGATGGTTTGTTAGCATCACGCATACCTCATCCCCCCCTCCCACCTCGTTCTCACCACCCTTCGTTAATGACCCTGGAACACGAGTCTCGTCCTACATTATTGAAAATTCCTCGCGCCGGAGTTGACGATTATCGAGATGTTTCTACTCCTCGGAGTAGAATGTCACTACCTCCTTCGTTTAGTTCTCGAATGACGTCCCCGCGAATACGAAGAAGTGTCATACCCTATGCTAGGGATCCGAGAGACCTTCACACTGATGAAGGTAGACAGTACGAGCACGGTAGCGAGGCCGTCAAGGCAGAGGATGGTCTTTCGCGTCCTCGGCGATCCCGCCCAGAGCCGTATCAGCTTGATGCACTAAAGAAACTGCTCCACCGCACATTGACGCCTTCCATAGAAGAGCGCAGTGCGTTGGCATTGGAAATTGGCATGTGAGTGTATACTTCAATAACTGTGACAGAACGAGTTGTTGATTGCTTTTCCATAGGGATGTTGGCAAGGTAACGAATTGGTTCCGCAATATTCGCCAGAACGCTCGCAAGCGTGGAAAGCGCTCAGGAGCTTCTGCTACAGGTGCCAATCCCCACGAACAAGATGCCTCATCTGGATCTTCCGTGTACGATGATGACGATGCCATGGACCTCGTCTATGAGGACATCATGCACCAAGATATGGATGAGCGGAGCGAGGAGGAATTCCAGGAGGCTGTGACCCCATTCACTGACGTATCATCCTCTCCACCTCCAAATAAACGGCCAAGGTCGCATCTCCCTGTCCATGACGGAATGGAGCCCATGGACATCAGTCTCGTCGAGCCATCCGCTCTCCAGGAATTCAGAAAGGTTGCCGGGATGGCTCCCGTCAGTGGTCCCAGCGATTATGACTTTGAAATGAACGCAGTAACGTATTCTGGTGTAAAAATCGAGGATGCGCTTCTACTGTTGAGTTTCCATCAACACGTTGTTCACTAAGCTTGTAGGTGTGTAATAGTGTTCATATGGTAGGCATTTTTACTAACACGCCGAAATTAGCCATTCATGTGCTCAGTTATCTGGTCATGTATTATCACTCGTTACCATCACTTGTGTCTCCTTTCATTCCACATTGACCTGCACATCGATATGTCCGTGCAGTTACTCTGCAGCATATCCATTATTATTGATTAATTGTTCACTTTATTTATCTCCCGTTCGTGTGCCTCATCCACGACTTTACTCTTGCTGCATATACTGTCCGCACTCGCTTGCATCCTTACATCACAGATAGCGCTTCGAGTACAGAAACACTGTATGTTCCAATTTCATCCGGCATGTGTCACGTAGCGTCTTTTCCTATTACTTACGTAGATAAATCTTCTTGGAATCAACCAAAACTTCTTGAACCTGTACATGTAATGCGAAGTAAATAAATCCACCACCCAGTGTGATTATACCGAATTGCGTCTCGCGCTCCTGCCCTTCCTCGCAGCTTTACTCTTATCTGCGTTTGGACCATCAATGGTCAGGCTTGGTAACTTCCCTTCGTCTTCCCAACGATCCAGGATCTCGATCGCCGCACGATACCCCTTCTTCTCGATCTCGTCGCACTTACTAAACTGAAGAGTGCCGTACTGTGAACAGTGAGTGTCGGATCGTGGACTCCGCTGGACACGTGCATACCTCCTGAACTGGCATCTTCATGTACAGACATCCACGAGCTTCCTTGGCTTCTTCGAGCGTCCGAACGCTCGATACGCTAAACGGAAAAGGGGGGAAATAGACGGGAACGCGTGAGATCCAAGCTTATAAGAAGATGAATACCCACTATGCCAACCGACTCTGTATCTCGGGTATCGCTGGTATGTTACGCACGTTCGAGAAAGGATTCCACCTGTTCAAGAGAAGCCACCATCCAGACAGGGAATCACTAAAGTTTCGAGGCGAGTTGTCGTCGATCTGCGAGTATATGAGTGCACGTGCTCGTTCGAGGTGACACGGTGACTTACAGAACCGACGTCTACAGCAATAACGACGCTCGCCCCCATGGAGAACATGGTTGATACCTAGAGGGACGTTCATTCGGTAGCTTAGGACACTCGTTCTCGTCACTTACAGGTAGGTTGTCAACTAGCCACGACAAATCAGATCAGTGCAACACGAGGAACAGGATGAAACACCTACGATAACCGCCATCAACGAGCATACTGCCATTGTCACACAACGGGGGCAACAGGCCAACCAGGGTCATAGACGCACCTAATAAATAATAACATAAGAGATAGCATATTCGGAGTGTGGCAACGTACGGATGAATCTCCAAGCATAACCAGTCTCGTGTATTTCCATACGCGACGTGATGATGTTGGTCGTGTTACAATAATATGGAAGCCACATGTCTTCAATATGAAGGTCATAAAAAGCCTGAAACCGCTTACTAAGTATGGCTTATCGCAGAATAGCATGATTATTTACCTTGTAGATTGTGCGATTAAACTCATGCCCCTGCTCAAAAGGTTATTGAAGGATTTGCTTTCAAGTATGAGACTACCCACTGTCGTGTAAGCCACAAGGGGATAAGTGACATCGGACAGCATTCTCCAGATATTACCCATTCGACTGCTAAACTGTTTTGCCCGACTTGCACTGAGGATTATGTCACAGTCGCGCGCATATAGACCAGCAATGAAGGACCCTATGCTTGTTCCGGCAATGTAATCAATTGGAATGCCTCGTTCCTCCAACGCTCGGATTACACCCTGGGCCACGAGGACGTCAAGAATGGGGATGCGGTATTTCCATGGGGATGGTAAAATGATCACTCACGATGTGTGACAAGCCACGCGCACCACCACCTCCGAGTACAACTCCGACCGACTTACCACAGAGTCTCCTGGCTAGTCGCGAGAAATCGTTGACCAAGGGATGACGTTGAGGACGTGCATGTGCGCGGACTCCTCTGTACCTCTGAATTCCACTCTGCACTCTATCCTTCAAGTTTTTAAACGCAACGACCGCTTGGGGGTCTTGCGGCGGCGATGCCTTTGCCAGAGGTAACACAAGACCCTGATGATGTGGATTATTAATATCCTGCGCACCGCGGGTAAAACAATACTCACCGGTAACTCAACATGGGTATGTTGATGAACCCATGGTCGATTCTGCATAAGATGTTACGTGAAGATTGAAGACCTTAGGATTGATAAGCATTCACCTTGAGCCATTCCCTTGTCAATCCAGGTGCAACAGATCGTTCGGGGTGGAGTAACACAAGCTCCTTCCGAGCCGTAGTCTTCATGGAAAGGAGGAGGCGTTCATATTCCCCGATGCCCGGATCGTCACCCATACCAACGACCATAACAAAATCCGCCTAGAAGCATGAACCACGTGTTGTGGATTGATGGAATGACCTTACCTGTCGAATGCAGGTTTGCGTCCAGGGACTATTAACCGGTGAATCGGCAACGTAGAGCACGATCCGATATCGTTCTTCTTGATCAGCTAGCCACCCCGCACCCTTGAGCTTTCCCATTCTGGAGAAGGCATGCCGCCCAAGATGTCCTGAAACAGAAGCCTGGTTGAGGTACGAGGTTTTGGCACCCATCTCTTCCAATGCTGCCTTGAGCTTCCGTGCGAAGGTGTCAACAGGAACATGTCGAGACACAGGAAGAATAGCCACGGTCTTCAGGTTCGTGTTGTTCCGACCTAGTTCTATCGCTGCGTGAGGATGGTGAGCATTCGAGGATGCATCCACCTCATCGCGTACACGAGATGCGATGGTACGGAGAAGCCTGGGAATTCAGTGAGCAAGTTAGCGTAATTCTCAAAGTCTAGACACACTGTGCAGTAGTGCGAGGATTGCTGGAAAGGACAAGTCAGTTTGACTGGAGTCACATGTGAAATAATCGACTTACCGGGAGGAGATCGCATTGAACAGAGTTTGCGGCATTCGAATCAGCTCCGAATCGCGAATCGCGTGCATCGTCGTTCGGCGTGGCGAGTTGGTGATCACATCAAGCTCTCCAACCGTGTCTCCTTGGCCATATTCACCAGTGATGATCACCTTCCCATTTTCTCCCTCAGTTATGGAACGCAGTCGCCCATTGATGACGATGTAAAAGCTATCGCTAACATCCTGGGGCCTCCAAAGAACTTGGCTAGCACTGGCTTGCATCCAGTCCAGCGAGGCATCAATTTGCAGTACTGGAAAGAGATGAGAAGACGTCCTCTAGTGGTCGAAAAGACCCATACCCAATGGAGAGAGCAATGAAATCAGCCTCTTCGCTAGCGTCAGTTGGACAATAGGTCGTTTCTCTACCAACCGCTCCAAAGCTTTTGCAGGCAAAAAGCCGACGTATGTATCTGTCTTGGCCTGGATGTCGACATAAGACGGTGTGCTACAAAGTGAAGCTGGTACGACTTTATCGAGCGTTCTAAGACCATAAGGTACTACATACCGAGATACCCAGCAATGCCTCCGGGCTTCACGGTAAACAGCAGTTTGCGAGTCTCCCGTCTACTGCCATCTAACCTTGTCTGATCATATGTGAATATTGAGTCTGTGTCAGAACCCGATGTCTTGAATTGTGCTGATGGAACTGGACATTGTGTCTCAGTTGGAAGGAGTATATCCAGGAAACCTTCGATGACGTAGTATAGACCTTTCTTGACTTTTAGTCTCTTGGCATCTCCTGACGGCAAAACACAAACCTGTGTTGCGTTCACCCGTCTTTACAAGAGTCGAGCCGGCAGAAAAGAATAAGATTTCCACTTCATTGTCCAGGCCGCTCATGTAGCCAGTGGCATTCGAGGAACTCCCCGTCACGCTAGATACGTTGTCATCTCCGGCATCCAAAAGAGAGAGAGATCCAAACGGGGAGGTAAACCCCGACGGTGACTTTGGTGCGTCAAAAGGCGGAAATGCTGGAGAGGCCTCAACGGATTCTCCTCCGCTAATAGGAGGCTGTAATAGTCCAATGGATTTTGCAATGCAGGACATGACTTCATCACGAAGGTCGAACTCATCCCCAGGGAGACGCGCCGTGAACGAAATGCTCTTCGAAGTGGCGATGCGAGGTGTGTTCAAGATGGTGAAAGTACGGGAGAAAGCTCTACTATGAGTGTCGCTCGTCTGGCCGGCTGAAGTAAGGAGATCGCCCGCTTGGACTTGCTGGCGCGTTCGGATAGGGAAAGTGCGTGTGGGACCTATAGGACTTTCCACAAACCTTTCTCTTGAACTAATTACGCTACTGCTGCTATTCATTTTACCAGAAGAAAATACGGATGGTGAGGGTTCATGGCCAAAATAGTCGCTTTCGGAGTCGGATTCTTGGACTGCAACATCGTCGAAGCGTTGGCGCAAAGAATGGAGCCCGCCGCCTTCGTAGAATGAATTCGGCAAGGGGTGACACGCGATTTCGTTGATTGCCTTCTCGGTGCGGAGGACTTCCGTCGTCAGTCCGAGATATCTGTGAGCCGCGTTGAAAGTTACACGCGAGAATCTAGTCAAAATCACTTTTGCAAAAGGATTACTTCGAGTTGCAATGTTTGACTTGATTGATGATCCTCACCTTGGACGATATGACCTGTCGCTTTCGGAAACTTCTTGGTGACTCTTCGGAACGCTTCAGCTGGAATAACCGCAAGTGTGCTGTCTTCTGTCGCCCGTCCAACGATGCCATGACGAATCTGAGATCGTTGATTGGACTCTGATCGCGGGGGTGAGGGAGCATTCGAGGTGGTGCGGGTTGATCTAGTATCAGCGACACCGATTGGATGAGCCGTTGATCCTGAAGATGATATTGACGCCGTCCGATTGCGGGATAACGAAGTGGGAGAGGATCGCTCTGATGCAAGGTCGAAATGCGATACGTCAGTGTTTATTCGTCCAGCATATTTTCGCGGATGAGTTAGCTGAATGGGAAGGTTTGAAGAGGGTATGTCCTGCCAAGTTAACTTGATCTCGTCAGTGAACAAACTGAGGATGCTGAAGAGGCTGGACAGTGTGCCTCCGCTCCCAACTTCGTTAATTAATTGATACCCATTCATATCTTCGTCGTCCCAAGAACCATTTTGTGGCGGCGTCTGGCCAGTTCGTGCGAATACTTGGACGGTTCCATCTATGACACAGTAGAAATTGCGATCCTGATCGAGTGAAATACTGTCGCCTGCAATGAGTCGTCTCGTTTGCAGATGCCTAGCTAGCTCATGGAAAACCTGCATATATTGAGACGAGCGAAGAGATGAGGAGACAGGACAATACTGACCGGCTTTTCAAGAAAACCGAAGACACGGATGGCTTGCAGAAAGTCATCCAAGTAGTTATGGAAGGCTGGGGGTGGTTCTGTCGTGTTCACGTCTGGATGGAGGGCATTGACATCTGGTTTGACGAGTGGTGGTTCTTTGAGCTGTGAGTAAGTGTTGAGATATCGCAAGCGAATCCAGTAATTCAAAGCGACTGCTGATGCGACGAAGAGGAATGCAAAGGACCAAAAGTTCAGCTGGAAGAGGTACTGCAAGTTAGTACTTGCCCACGCGTGATCGAAGAAACGCTGACCGTCAGTGTCATGGAATACGAGAGCACAAAGTAAATCATGCGTGGAACCGAGATGGTCGCAAAAGTGATGAGCGACTTGACCCAAGAAAGCACCCACACTGTAGAGCCTGTTCAATACTCAGGGTTGGGCATCGACTTGATGAACACGCACGGGTCACCCAGAAACACGCGGACAAGAGGGAAAGGAGAGGGTGTCTGCCATCGAACTCTGGAGCGGAGGCCGACGGTTCCATGGTGGTTGCTGTTCAAGGTCCAGGGCTGTTTCCAGCAGGCACGCTATGATAAAAAGGGCCAGCCTGACATGTCTTTACACGTCCAACTCGGTGAAACTACGGCAGCCACCTTGTAATTTGTGGCTGTGCAACACCACCTCTCCCACAATGGCAGCGATCTCGGCGCCGTCCTCCACAGCAGATCTCCAGTCCACGTCTGGCGTCGAACGCGACAACGAACAGACGCTGGACGTCCAGGTGCTCAGAGATGCGGCGAAAAAGGCCCTGGTGAATGCCCTCAATTCAGCAAGTTTCTCTGCGTCCTTAACCTTGCTCATGCTCACAGATTCACCCTAGGTAAATGGTGCAAAGACGCTTGTGCTCGACCCGACTCTTGCCGGGCCCCTAGGGCTCGTCACAGAAGTCGCGCTCTTAAAGGTTTTCTCGCTCGGAACACCCATCATGTCAGTGCTAATAGGCTGGTAGAACCAAGGCGTCGACAAAATGTTCTGGCTTGAACCTGGTCCTTTGACCTCGACTACAACGAATGTGGTATATCTTTGCAGACCTCTCATCAAATATGTGAAAATAATTGCCGGTCAGTGATGCTCGCTCCTGAACGTTGTCTCCACCAACGAAGTGCCAGACCAGATCAAGAGGTCCTCCAAGGAATCTCACAAGTATAGATACACGCTCTTTCTCGTCCCTCGAACTTCGACGCTTGTTTCTCGGATACTGGAGGAAGAGGGCGTGCTGGGTGACTTGACCATCTCGTCGTACAACCTACAGTTCATACCTGTCGATGAGGATGTGATTTCACTTGAATATGACAGCGCATTCAAGGAACTATGGGTGGTAGGTATGTCTCATATTGGCCAACTGTGCAGGATTTCATCCCACCTCCTTATTGCAGGATGGCGATGAGACTATCATATATAACTCAGCGTTAGCCTTGAGTGCTCTACAGCATACATTCAGCCGATTTCCTCGCATCATTGGAAAAGGAGATTATGCTTCGGTAATGGCGCAGATGTTCAGATCCACGTTCACCCGATTAATTTCCAAGGCAGAAACTTGCTACGCTCTTAACCAAACCTCTTCCTGAACAGCCGGCCGCCCCTGCAGATGTGTTGAATCCTCCACCTCCATTTGATTCACTAATCATCTTGGATCGACATGTTGATATGATCACCCCGTTACTGACCCAGCTAACCTACCAGGGTCTTGTCGACGAGTTAATCGGGATTAAGAACTGTGAGTGAGTGCATATTCGGAGCTAGGTGCCCTTCTCAATCCTTCTTAGCGCAAGTTGAACTTCCTCTGATCCTCCTGAACCCACCATCCGCTCCAGACCCGACAACTGCAAGCACCTCGCAGCCGTCTACAACCATAACACCAGTCACAAATGAGAAGACGAAGAAACATCTCTTGTCTGCAGCGACGGATCCATTATTCGCAGAATTGCGAGACTTGAATTTCTCCTCTATTGGCAAACGACTAAATCGAGTCGCGCATCGTATTGACGAGGACTACAAAGTGGGCCGGCCGTGTTCGAGATCGTGAACAGTTTCTTATACGTCACTAGGCTCGCTTACAAGCCAAGACAGTCGCGCAGCTTCGTGACTTTGTTGGTAAACTGGGTGGACTGAAAACAGAACACGAAGCTCTCAGACTACGTGAGTGATTCCATGCTTTCTATTACTATTGTTCTTCATGTCAGATGTTAGACACTGGCTTGTCCGAGCTGTTAGTTCCGCAGACGCGCACAGAACTATTTAACAAGTCTCTGGAGGTCCAACAAAGTGAGTAATATGATATCGAGGCATCGTATGTCGCTGATTCCCTCCTTCTCCAAGATCTTCTTGCTTCGTACGAGACCGTAGCCCAGATCAACGCTATCGAGGAGATGATTGCTCAGGGGGCAGATATGCAAACGGTTGCTAGACTTTTGTGTCTTGCAAGTGTAACTATAGGCGGTATCAAGACTCGCTTGCTAGAGAATGTGAAAAAAGAGTTCCTCCAAGTAAGCACTGACGCTTGATTTTTCTTGCCCATTTGTTGAATACTTCTCTTCTCAAAGGCTTACGGATATCATCTACTACCTCTTTTACTCTCCCTGTCCGCATCTCCCCTTTCAGTACTTCTGCAAAACCCCTTCCCTTCGCCAACAGCTCCACCAAATAAGTTACCATTTACTACTGTGCGCAAATCTCTACGTCTCCTTATCGATGACAATCCGGAGGCTCTGGAAGAGCTCGAGAATGATATCAGTTATGTATACTCCGGCTATGCGCCTATCAGCGTCCGTCTTGTCCAATGTGTCGCGCAAAAGAGTGGTGTCATCAGTAATCCTGCAGAGAAGGCCAACGCGGACGACCGAGACGGAAAGGGGAAAGGCTCGGCCCCTAAGAAACTCTTTGCACATCCCATTGTTGGTTGGAAAGGTTTCGAGGATGTGCTATCTACCATCCCTGGAAAAACTTTTGACGTCGTACAAAAGGTACCCACTGGGAGAGGACCGGAGGCCCCATCTATTTCTGCGCTTCGTAAGTATCATTTTGGGCTGTTGATGACCCAAGGATCGATACGATTTTCAGTCCGACCCCACGAGCAGCCAACTACCACGGTCGTATTTTTCCTTGGTGGTTGTACGTATACCGAAATCGCAGCTTTGAGATGGGTCGGTCGGCAAAACAAAGGTGCGGACAGAGGTTAGACTACACACTTGAGAAACACGTGCACTAATTAGTTTAGGTCGAAGATTCTTAATCGCCACCACAGGGATCACGAGCGGTGCAAGTTTGATAGAGAGCATAGCTGACGAAGGGAGAAGGGGGCCTGGAAAGTGATGCATCTGATAAGCTTGATGTCTCGTAAGGGCCATGTTATGTCCTACCTGAAATATTGAAATCACAGCGTAGTATTTTGATCCACCTTGATCTGTTCGGTGCTACCTGATCTACAGGACATCCGCGATCAGACCACATTTGTCTGATTCAACGAGAACACGACTCGGCGTTTGTTTGTCGAATGAGGAAAGGACCCTGGTACCTACACTACCGGCATGGCTCGATTCGTTGACGAGTCTGATCCATGAGGTGTCTCTGGGAGCCAACGTTCTCTTCCTGCATCTAATCGGCAGGAAGTTGACCCTAAGCTGGCCATACGAACTTGAAGACGTATGCAATTACTCCCCAATCATATGCAAAGCGCCCACGGTCGTCACGTTGCTTGCTCTCTCATTGGACCGCGTCGATAACCAGGAAAAATTTGATTTCGATGGTAAAGCTGATGGTTGCAGGGATTACGTGGGGGTTTATATGGTGTGTCCGGGGTCCTTATCGGCGGGTCCTCTCAAACTTTGAACTCTAGTCTCGTATAAGGTCCGGTCAACGCGAGCCAACATGAACCTTTCCACCCCCCACGGGCAACCACACTTGGTTCGGTTCTTCATTCTCTTTCAACTTTTCGAGACAAAGGTATATGCATTCGGCTGCTAGTCCCTCTCATTTTGTTAACATCGCTTTCTCTGTCTCTGTCCATCACCATGCTCTGGCACCGCCCCTGTTACTGGTCTGTGCGTTCCAGGGTTCAACTTCTCCCGGATCTAGGAAATTGGGGTAGTCTCCCTCACACTCAAACACAGTGATGCCTCCACGCCCTTCAGAAGGAAAGACAACGGCAGAGAAGCCCCCAAAGAAAACGAGTTCGTACTCTTTCACGTTCATTACCACTCTGCTGGTCGTAATGCAACCTGTTCGCAGAGTCGTCCGCCGGGGGTGGAGGACGGAAGAAGCTTAGTGCCTTTAACAAATTCATGCAATCCGAAATGGCACGACTGAAGGAGTCTGATCCCGACATGCCCCATCAAGAGAGGTGAGCACCTTTACTCCGGATATTCCGTCTCATGGATCATTAACTCTGTGTAGATTCAAGCTTGCGACAGCTAACTGGAAGAAGGCAAAGGAGAATCCCCGAGCGACCGCCGCTTGATCGCCCTATCTTCCCTAATCAGTTCCCTTGGTCACTCCTCGTCGAACTTGTGGGGTTTTCGGCTTGTACCCAGTTTGGCAACATGTCCATGCTTTCTGTTGGACTGGTATTGTTATTGGTAACGGTTTCGATTTTGCTATATTAAACTTTCGTTGTCTTGGTTGTTTGTTTCGGGGACGCATGCTTGGTTCCGAATTGTCTCCGTTCACGAGCTTTCAACGTATTCACGTTCTAGTCGAGTTTCGTACAATGATCATCTCATCTTGTTAGGTGTTAGAAGAGAAGTTGGGCCTCGGGTAGCTGTGGAGGAAAGTTGGCATGACGATGCCTGAACGGGTGTCAGTTCTTGATCTGACCCCTGAGTGCTTGAGTCGTCTCCTTCCAGCTTGCTCAAGTGACGAGCCCTCCTTCGATATCGTGTACATTTCTTAAGGCCTTGGGCCTGCAAGCGCACGTCTTATCTCGTTTCTTGTTCTGTTCGCTTCGCCTCATGAAGCATCCTCAGGATGCTGATGGCTCGCCTAACGACTCATTAAAGCCCTCCATTCCATGCCCCACCTCGCCCGAGCCTGCCTGTGCACCCTCAACCCATCCATCCATGCTCCATCACAACCTCTCGGAACATCCGGATCCAGCACGGCAGCCTCCTCCTTCCTCCTCTGGTCCAGGTATTGTCGATGCCATACCGACTCATACTCCCGACCCAGCCCGCTTGCCGCAACCCCTTCTTTCTTCGTCACCCTTTTCTTTCCTGATCGAATTTCCGCGGCCTATCCACCCCCTGTGCGATTCTCCATCACAGGATGGTCGTGCACTATCTTATCTACCCGGCTCTTCTGCTCCGTTTGATTCCACTTGTCCAGATGGCGTCTCTGCCTCGTTGACCGACAAAGGCAAAGCCAAGGAGCCCCCACCCACGTTGCCCCTTCTCTCGCTCTCGCCTTCTGGCCTGGGCTACAATATCGACGACTGGTCGTCCACCCCAGGCTCGTCCTCGTATCGATCGACTTGTCTTTCTGTCCATACAGACTGTTCAAGTCATTCGCCCCCCGGTTCGATAGACAGTACCGTCATACACGCAGACGAAGCCCCTGACCCCGCCAAAGTTCCATCCCGAACGCGCTCCCTCTCCAACCTTTCCATCCACTCTACCACGCCATCCATGACCAAAATTAGAATCAAACTTGCGGCGTCTTCCAAGTCCCCGGTCAACCTCGCGCGCAGGTTGCTTTCGAGGAACAAGGCAGACGTTGCTTCGCCCTCAGAGACAGTACCAGAAAATGACCTTGCCGACCCTTTGGGAGATGACTTCATGCCAATTGAAGCGGGCAACTGCCTCTTCCCGTGGCAAACCAAGGACACTACTCGTGCATCCTCCCCTCGGGCTGGAGTGGATGCACAGGTGCCACCTGTAGCTGCGCCAGACGTAGCTGCAATTTGGTATCCTGACAACCATCATTTGGAAGGAGCGCCAGTGGATCCAAGGGCAAAAGATTGCTCCCAGTCATCCTCTACCCCCAAGTCTGCATTCGACGTCGTTCCCCAAGTAGATTTTGAAGATAAATTCATCCCCCTGACCCTCCATGCCCCAGATTTGTTTGACGAGATGTTACCAAGGGAACTTCGGCTTCGTGTTTTTTTTGCTTTGATTTCGCTCCATGAAGCGGATCACAAACATTTGAAGGATAGCGGAAAGTGGTCGGTCCTACTAGCATCTTCGTCGAAAAACCGCTGGGTTGGACGAAACCGTGCAATGCGAGAACTCGTCAAGCTGAGCAGGGTAGGTATAATCGGTTGCTGTCCTATGAATCCAGTGAATCAAACGCGAGGTTAGGTGTCGAAGCTCTGGCATACCTTGGTCTTTGACGGCCAGCTCTGGCAAAACGTCGATCTACGGGCTTTCCCTGCCGCGTCTTCCGGCTTCCTCGCTTCCCTAGTCGAACTTTCGGGTCCATTCATAAAGAACCTAGATTTATCGGGACATGCGTGCCTTTCGCCGACTGCGTTGATCGATATGGCTGGTGGCCTCTGCGTGCGCACCGCGCCTATCATGAGCTTCACGTATACCCAGCTGACCGCGATCACTTTGCAAGGCTGTACCGCGCTGACGACGCAGTCACTTCATAGTCTCCTCATCCGGTCGCCGTTTCTCCGTACCTTGAACGTGAAGGGGCTGCATGCCGTTACAAACGCCACCTTTGACGTCCTTGCGCTGTGTTCGCATCTTACATCACTGAACACGAGCCGATGCGTCAACATTGATGGTGATGGCGTTCGTGCATTCGGGGCAGCGGTGATGGCACGGGGTGCTCGCCTCGCGTTGAAGGAATTCTGGTTATGTGGACTTCCCATGGTCGACGACGACACGTTGGCGACGCTAGGGAAAGCTGCACCTCATCTCGAAGCCCTTGACTTGAGCTATTGTCGTAGCCTGCACAATTCCGCTTTGGAGGCATTCGTATCGTGTGCGGAGGATGGAGAGGCTTTGGGAGAGACGGTTTCGTTGACATCTCGGCAAGCAGGAAGGGATCCAAGAGATTCGCGTCTATACAGGCGACGCGTGACGGCCCTTAAACACCTCTCGTTCTCCAACTGTATCATGCTCACAGATACAGCATGCTCGAATCTCGCTTATTCGGTCCCTCGTCTAGAGTTTCTCGAACTTGCAGGAATTGGACATACGCTCAAGGACGAAGGCCTCATACACCTCCTTGGTACGACGCCGTTCATTCGCAAAGTCGACCTAGAAGACGCTTCCCATATCACGGATGCTGTCCTCGAGGTGCTCACCCCGGAGCCTGTGACGGAGATTTCAACCAATATAACACAACCACCGCAGCCCGGTCATGCCTTGGAGCACTTGACTGTGTCATGTGCGACCAACTTAACCGACAACGCGTTCAGAGCGCTCATTCGCGGTTGTCCAAGACTACGGGTTCTGGAGGCTGACAACACGTCAATATCCGGGATGATACTTAAAGAGTTCGTCCGACAAACCCGCGAACGAGGCATGAACGATGCAGGGCTGGTCGTCGTGGATTGTCACTTAGTTGGGGAGCGTGCCATCAAGGACATGGTGGCGAATACGCGGCCCCGTAAGGGGTGGCGCTCGTGGGAGGCGAGAAAACTTGGTTATCTGGATGGGAGGGACGGCGAAGAACTCAAAGTCGGACAAGACGAGTGTGACGAAAAGAGGGTGGTAATCAGGTCATTTTACAGCTGGCAGACCGTCGACGCAGTGCGAAATGTGAGGGAACGCAGAAGGAAGGCGAATAAGAAAGCGCAGAGCGCATCGGAACAGATGAGCGAGCCCGAAGACGGAGGAAAGCTGTTCGGGAGGATGAGGTGGTGGAGCAGGACGCCGTCAGGAAATAACACGCCTAGCGAAGATGCTGATCGCGATGGGTGTGTGGTGATGTAATGAAGGTCGTAATATGTATTTTTATCTTGAACTGTACGCTTTAGCATTTTCCTCTCTTCCAGTGTCTACTAACTGTTTTACACTTACGCGCTGCAAGCCAGTAGGGTAGGATGATCTAGGTCTGTGCATTTTACAGAAATCAATATATAAACATGTGGTAGGGAAGAACAAGGCGTCCTACGAGATTTCATGGCTTTTTTGCTCTACACTTCGCCCTTTTAGTAGACTTTCTCCCCTCTCGATCTTCTGATGTCGAGATGGATTCCTCCCGTGAAGAAGTGTCGACTGATTGCACTGACGTGGAAAGTTCTGCTTTCTCGCTGTAGCCCGTTGTCTGGGATGTCGACTCAGAGACCAACAGATTTTCATACCCTGTAACACATTGTCAGAACTTAGTTATTGCTCTGAAAGCGTATGGAGGCTTACCGGCGAAGGGGTCTATGCGAGGTCTTTTACGCCTCGATGAGGCATCTCCGTCATACTTGGACCGTTCGTTCTCTGACGCCCGTTCCTTGCCTTTATCCAATGCCGTGGACCTCATTTCTTTTGGCGGACCATCTACAATGTCCACTGCGTCTTCGTCCTTGGCAACCATCTCTTCATCAAATACTTCGAGATCCTCTTCTTCATCGCTCCCCAATTCTTTGAGTTCCCTCTCATACTCTGCGCGCACCAGCATTTTGCTAGTGACCTTGATCGGGAGGCACTCGTGATTGGAACTGGAATTCGCCGGCGGCAGAGTGTCCAAAGGTTCGTCGACCAGTTGGGCGTTCTTGGCCTGGGCGATGGCGTGTTTGATGAATCGCCCCGCGGCGGCCTTGTCTATGCCCATCTTTCCTGTCGCGCACTGTCAGATGTGGACCACAGGGAACGTGTTGAGAACATACGCTTTTGGTCGGATTCTTCTGCATGTTTGATCTTGTCAAAGTATTGTCGGACGCGTTCCTAGAAGGGGCGTGAGATGATCTGGGCGAGCAGTACGTCAGAGAGGAGACGCACGAGCTCGGCGACGACGCGGTGTGTCTTGGGGTCTATCCCACGACTTTTTAGATATACTACGCGTGAGCGAGAGGGCGTCAGCCTAAATCGGAACAACCCACGCACGAGTACGTACCAAAGACGAGGTCGTACACGACATAGGGTATGATGACCTGGAGTTTCGCTTGCTGGATGGTGTCGAGGGCGAGCAGGGTTTCATGGAGCGATTGGGCGAAGAGTGGTTCGAGTTGAGATTCGAGCTGGTCGAGGGATTTGTCGAGTTTGGCGAGCTTGGAGCGAATTTTTGCGGTGTCGGTCGACATGGCGAGTCGCTAGAAAGTGACGGTAGACGACCCTTTGAATTACGACTTACGTGGCGGGTATAGATCCATGCCAATCCACGTGACCGAGGTGATTTAGTGGCAATGTTGCTTTTGGTGGTTGGCAAACCCCACCATGGTCAGGCTCTGTGACATTTCATCGTTCCCTTCGCAGTCTGACGCATTTTGACAGTCATCCGAGTTAAGGTATACTGCAAACACACAATTGGAACACTGTGGGTTTTAAGATGTTCCAGGCTAACATTAACACTGACATTTCATAAGTACATGCTAGATACACTGGCACAGGTGTGTACCAATATCTCCCGAATCGTTTTTCCCTAACGACATGCGCTATTTCCGAGGACATGCCGATTTGACTAAATAGTGCGTGATACACTAGTTTCGATGGAACACTCGACTTATGTGCGCACCGCAGCGACTGGGTAACTCACCAACACCGAGACACACTCTCGTCCATCATTAGTCACACTCCGTTGACATCCTATCTTGCCATTGCGGATGGGGAAGCCATTGGAAGGATAAAGTTTGAGATGACAGAGGTATGGTTGGTAGAGAATTTTGTTGATGGTGCTAACATGCTCGATGTAGCGGATGCTTCAACCGTGTGGCCCACCGCCACGTAAAGACGAGGATTGAGGTTGGGAAGTGTTGTTTCGAAGTGTTGTTTCGTCCGTTTAGGCATTTCGTGTCCATCTGGGACGCATGCATGGTATGCAAGGGGCTTTTCCCAAAATGTATGCTCGCAATTGTGTGTGACCCCACGGCTACTTACGCACAGCGACCTTGCCATGACGCGCGTTGTCGGACCCTTGTGTCGTATGCTGTGCATTCCGACTGATGCACCCACACATCATTGGCTGACCTGCACTTGAACTTTCAGGCATCGGGTATCC
This sequence comes from Brasilioporus rufonigricans, assembly GCA_038089195.1. Taxonomy (NCBI): domain Eukaryota; kingdom Fungi; phylum Basidiomycota; class Agaricomycetes; order Boletales; family Boletaceae; genus Brasilioporus; species Brasilioporus rufonigricans. The sequence goes on along the minus strand of JBBPKJ010000001.1, from coordinate 156,528 downwards.
CAATGAAGTGATATCATTGGGTACTCGCTAATGCGGATGTCGAATTATAAGTACATAGTGGTCAGTGGTGATTAAATGACCGACGGTGGTCGTGACGTAAATCACCGCGGAGAGCGGTCACAGTGACATGGACAGTTTGTCGTCCAGCCCTATATGTTATGATCGATTCGTTGCGTCCGATATTCGGTGTGAGCAGGACTTGAAACGGATCGGTGAGCTGATCTGGTAAGGGGGCCTGCGATGGCGAAACCCGGGTACATGAGTTGAATGGTATGACCAATCTGGATTATACATCATGGATGCCCTCTTTGGCAAGTTTGGTTGGAGTCAACCTTACGACTCGATGAAAGGGGTAATGTGGTCCCTTAACCATCTGAGGTAAATAGGACAGGTACGATTCAACTAAGCTGTCTGACATGAGTACATGACTTGATGGGTCTCGGGCCGCGCCGGGGGCGACGGCAAAAGGTGTTCACTCCCGAGAGGCCACATTTTTTTGTTGATTCTGCTTGTTCGGACGGAGGGGTTTCCTTTTATGGGGATAGCTTTGTTTCGTTGTAGATATGTGACATGGTGGGTATCACATCGTGTTTCGTGTTCGATTGGTTCTGACCTTGAGTAGACGACTCTATGAGGTCGGTTTTTACGCGTGGGAGGTCCCCTGGGAACGAGACTGTTGGGATCAAATGTGATGTGTCTGACACGTTCGGAGATAAACCGATAGCTGACCGGTCCTTCCGATGACTTGTATTAGTATTAGTACCAGGATGCGGTCACAGCGCGCAGCCCCGTTCCTGCTGCCCCCGCTTCTACACTTTCTTACTCCTCTGTCAACAAAGCTCCACCTCCACCTCGTGTACGTCCCCTCCTCCCTTTGTTCGCCACCCCACAAAGGGCTTTGGCAGCCCTCCACATCGCTTGGCACCCCGCCGCAGCCTTATAGCTCAGCATGCCGCACCGCCTTTCATTACCGTTCCCCCTTCTCCAGTCGACGGACGACGACGACGATTCCCCCTCCGATAGCTCCCATTCCACACCTCGCACCTCTTTCTTGTGTCTCTACCCCGATCCCCTTAATTCACGATTCGCCGACGATCTCCCCTGTCGACCTCATTCTCTCGCCAGTTTTGATTCCGGCTACTTTAGCACGATGGGCAAAGAATCACCTCCATCCAAGTCATTCTTCCGAAAGCCATCCGGGCCAGACTCGCGTGTTCCTCTCATTCCTATCAACAGCGCTACCATCGCCACTCAAGTATCTCCGAAGCGCGAAGGAGCGATCAGGAATTTACTGAGGAAGAAGAAAAGGTCCACGGCTTTCCCGTCCTCACCGCATCTCGACCCCTTCGCGATTGGCCTCTCACACAGCATTCCCGTAGACGACCCAGTTCCACAAATACAATCAGCCCCGTCCACGCTTCCTTCACCACGATCGAAACCACGCGATCCTTCCATAGATGCTTTTGAGGAACAGGATCGCTTCATTGTGCGACGGGGAATGAAACATCATCCTTATTCGCGTGGTGATGCACCGTATATGCTTGCGTATGACAGGACTCTTTTAGACAAGTGAGGTATTCTCCCATAATAGGTTGCATTCTCCTTCTGAACCTCGCTTAGTGACAAGTTCTCGGAGATTCTCTTGCGACGTCTCAATCATAACCATTCACCCTCTTTCCATGACTTTATTCACGGTCCGCCAAAGACTATTCTAGACCTTGGCTGTGGACTTGGTGGCTGGGCAGTGGAGGCTGCAGAATTCTGGCCATCTTCTCAGGTCATTGGTTTTGACCTTGTTGACCCCGCCCGCTTGCGCGGTGTCGCTGAGTCACCCAGTAACGTACAGTGGAAACAAGGCAATTTGTGAGTCCTCCGCCTTGTTAGACATCGTCCATTGCTGACGAAATGATCCATTCAGCGTCAAATATAAACTGCCATTTCCGAAGAACATGTTTGATCTCGTGAGATTGGCCAACTTGTCATTCTGTGTTCCCAATGACAGATGGGGACATGTCCTATCAGAAGCCAGGAGAGTTCTGGCATGGGGCGGACGTCTCGAACTGATCGACGACTATCTCTATTTCCCGTATACCAAGCGCCCATCACAGCCCTCAGGAGATTCCCACGGCATCGCATGCGTGCGACCGTCGTCTTCATCATTCGATGATTACGACGACGATGTGACTAAAGACGCAGATGGCGATGACACTGATGATGATGACGACGACGACGATTTTGTGAGCACCAAGAGCCGTTTCTCCTACCTCATGGACGAGGACGAGGACATCCTCCTACTACCAGTTCACGATCCAGTTACTGAATGGAATCGAAACATAGAAAACTCCAAGTCACTAGAGAAACTCTTTGAAGACATGCTGTCACGCAGGTTCTCTGTACATCCACGGCCAAGCAAGTTCCTTGATAACGTCATCGACAAGGTTTTCGGGCGGTACAATCAATGCAGACTTCGCGAGTTCAATCTGTACTTGGCGCCGCCTCTGAGCCATGATCCCGATGATTCTTCTCTTGAAAGCTCAGAGACGCACGGCAGTGCTGGTATTAAGAAAGCCGGCAAGGACTTCGCTAAATGGGTAACCGCAGCTGAGTGGGATCACCACAAGGAGAAGGACAAGAGACAGCATACGAAAGGCGACCGCTCCAGTGGAGAGAGTCAATCGAATTTTTCCGTGGTTCCTGATACGGTCAATGCTAAAGCAGCTGGCCGCCTTGGAATCAAACCCACCCCTCAACCGTCCCATCCCAACGCAGCCCAATCACCTGGTCTCATTCTTTGGCCTGCCACGTTCATTCCCATACCCCCCTTCGAGCTCGAGATGCATGCTTGCAAACATTTACATTCACTCATCGGATGCAAAGCTGCGCTTACGGAGTACCTGCAAGATATTGCTCGAGAACAGCAGCAGCCCTTTGACGAGCAAATGGTAGACGACCTCATTTGGGACTACGAAAGGTACGTAATCACGAGACCGTCAACAGACAAGGGTTCTGATATTCTACCAGTTTTCGTCGAAAGCGGTTTAATTGGCCATCAGAATGCCCTGACTCCCACAGCGACCCCGTTGCAATCACGACATTTCGATCGCACACATTCCGTAACTCACTTGAGGCGCCACGTCAAGCCAGTCCCCATACTGGCTGCGGAAGCATGAGCGCTCCGCCTGACCCTCTATTTCCACGCGAGAAACTCGATTTTGTACGTTCTATAAGGGTATACAGTGCCACAAAGCTCGACGAAGAAAGCCACGTTCCATGACTGTCACCCTTATCTTTCCTTGGATGATTATTTACCTCTGCTGCACATTTCTGAACATTCTTCTCGTCATACTAATTTGTCCGTCGCATTAGACAGGACCTCACACTCCTTCTGTCGCATCCGTTTGTTTTCGTTGCGTTCATCATCATCCACTCAAGAACTACCCATGTTGTATCAATTCTACTCGACGGAACCTACTCTCCTTCTCGTGTCTTAACGCTGTCTAGATTCATTCGTATCCTTATCCTCTGCATCAACCGTATGACCTTGGTTGCGTACAATAGTCCTGTTCGAGCACGAGTATGCTCATTTGTATTTTTACATTCGTTACAAGCAGTCTAATCAACACGATCATTTTACATATCTGAACTATCCGCGACGACGATCGTTTCGATGTCGCATCGTACGGATATACGGGTAGAATTCATCTGTATGTCGTCTCCTCTGAAATAGAGGGAGCTAGACCTAGCAGAGACGACAGGGTCGTCCGTGCAGGCATACCGCTCACGAAAGTCGAGAATGAGTCTCGTGCCGACGAGCACTTCGAGGAGCATGACGAACGGGACGCATATATTCGCGTAGAGCTCCTGAGAAGACGCAAAGAAGACAGTTAACACAAGAGCACATTATGATGTACGCGCACGGAGGGATAGAGCCCGATGGAGAGATGACGTACGGTAACACTCTGCCAAAGACCCATGACGACGGCGCAGGCGGCGAGATTTCTGCGTCAATGGTCGGCGTGAGTCGGTGGTCATTGTCGTGCTCTGAAATGGCACATCGGGAACTCACACGAAGAAGTAGCAGAGACTATCGCGTGCCAAGACACCCATGAACGAGTTCTCCCCAAAGATTTTGTTGTCCTTGGTTTCTCTGTTGCGCTTCATGTTCGCGACGAACACACGCGCGGCCAGGAGAAAGAGAAAGGATTCGAAACAGAGAAAAGGGATGAAAAGGTAGACGAAGTTGGGATTGATACCCGAGAACAGGCAGAAATGTGCTCCGGGGATGTCGTTGGTCATGGCTGGACGTACGGGCGTAGGAATGAAAAAGGAATTACGAGAAGAGGGGTTCGACGAACCTTCGAGAGCGCTGCTAGGCCCGATCGTCCGCCAGATTATGAACGCGATCGCAGAGATCTCACACAGAAACGCGATGACCAAAAGAACGAGGGTTCGTGACGACCGCCTGTACAATGCATATACGCGGAGCTGCATAGTTGCTACGCGAAAATGTCAGTTACGCATAAGTTTGTCGACGGGAAATCAAGTACCTTGCGTGGCCCACGAGTAGACAAGTGCTCCCCATGCACGAAACTGGAAAAGGCGTATACCTACTTTCACATGCAGTTTAAATGAAAGGTTGGATCGACGAAGAATACGTACACCTAATTGAGAGTGTGACGTAGAGTAGGTCAGAAGTTATAATGTCAAACACGTTCACGCACTCCTGGAGAAGGCTCAGCAACGTGACGCCGAGTCAAAAAAAAAACTCCGATCCTCACGTCTTTTGATTTGACTCCCGGAAGACATACTATTTCGAGAGTCGAGTTACATTGATTATGAAGCGTGACAAAACTTACAACACAGGCCAATTCTGACGTGTAGCGCGAGCCTCAGATATGAAGCTGACGTTCAGACGGAGCGACGTACATAAGGACAACATCCCCCAGGTATCGTTCCTAGGGAGAATATCAGGCTTGAACTCCGCCAGGACATTTTACTTTGAGCTTACTATCGCATACAACACTGTTATAAGTGACATTGGTTTCATCTATGATGACAAATATTGGACACGGATGCATGTACCCCGGCGAAAGTTAACCCACCCACACGAGTTCTACCTAATCAATAGGCTTCAGTCGTGGTTCACAGCGAACTCGATCATTTCGCTCACCTCGCGACCAAGAGCAATAGCTGTGCGCGGAATAGTGGTCAGACGACTCAACTGAGCCCATCAGGATGACCTACTGTGGTCGTAGAGAGCGGCGCATGTGACAGCAACTGACAGGAGTGGCATTCATTTCAAAGATACACGAAGACGCCAATAAAAGAACTTACCTTGAACAGAGGTGAATAGACTGATATCGGGGTAAGGTGCAGTGCCTGGAGGAATCAGGCTCATCCTGAATGTATTCACCAGAGGTCAGATACCAAAGGTGGAGTGGGGGAACGGGTACATCGAGGTGGGGACTTCACTTTCCCATGTTGGTAGCCCTTAACAAGGGGTTCAACGGGTGCTTCGGCGCAGACAGGGTCCTCATCTTTGGACGGAGCTTGCGAAATGAATTGACTTAAAGAGGCTTAGGTCCACCTAGTCAGGTGTCACTTGCTTTAAAATGAACAAACAACTGACGAACCAGAGATAACATTGACAAGTGGGCTCGCCACAAAGAATGGGCTGGTCTTGAGGTGATTCCGCCATGGGCTAATGTCCGCTGCAACACCATGACATTCACGTCAGAATTGGGGACAGAATCTGCGATTGATTCGTTAGGCATGCGTTGCGGGCCTAGAGAGTAGGCGACCTACGACCACAACACGTACTAATCTCTAGACGTTACTCAAGGGGAGTAACGTTGGTGTCCTGACGCATGCAAATTAAGGCGACCGTGATGTGGCCCCTTGGGGAATTATGCGGCAATTCCTGCCTATCCCCTCGTTGGCTAAATGCAGTATAACGAAAGAGCTACGTATACACGCTCACCAACGACGGCCTTGGTGCAGACGTGTGAGTTGTGCGACCTCCGAGTCTACGCGTTCTGCAACACGCTAGGTCGCCTGAGCGCGAGCGCTGACTAAGGGGCTTGGTCAGGACGTGACGCCAATGCTTGCAAACGCGTCAGCAGTGACCGCAGCTACAAGAGCTGGCGCTGACTCTGCTACACTCCTTCATTTGAACTTTGAAGTCGAGGATCTGAGCTTTCCGTCAACATGGCCCAGACGTTCGTCAAGTCGTTCACCCATCTCAAAGACATGCCCAAGGCGGATCGCACCTTGCCCATGCTGCAACGCGTGGCCTCACTGGTGAAGCCCATCATGCGAAAGCACGGGTGGGTTCTTCCTACGCTCTCCGAGTTCTTTCCTGATAGTCCAAATCTACTTGGTGGGTCCGAGCTTCCATGACCTGGCTGTACGAGATGATCTGCAGATGATACTCAGGGGTAATATCATAGGGCTGAGTGAGTACAAGGTCTCGAACACTCATTCGTCGTACTGAACTACTGTCGTTCCAGACGTAAACGGTGGCGAAATGATTCTTTTGAGGCTACGCCCAGCCTGGGCTCCCGATACCTTCCTTGAAGAGGATGCAGTGGTACGAACGATGTTACACGAGGTGAATTCTCCCATAGTCCAACATACGGTCCTTTGACTATACAGTTCCTTCGCTAGCTTACGCACAACGTGCATGGACCCCACGACGAGAAATTCTACAAGTTCCTTGCTGAACTGGAAGACGAGTATGATGCACTTCAGCGCTCTGGCTATGCTGGCGAGGGCTTCTTCTCTCCTGGTTACAGATTGGGTGCTGGCGTCTCGCATAATGTTCCTCAGCACATCGCCAGGGTTCGGGCCCTCGAGGCCGCAGAAAGGCGACGCAAAGCAGAGGCATTGACTAAAAGTGGCGGCAGGCTTGGTGGGAGATCCAGTGCGCTCGAAAGGTTGAGTCCCCGCGAACTCGCGGCCCGCGTGAGTTACTCTTTTTTCAGAATTCAGTAGTACTATTCTAATGGCTACATCTCGAAGGCCGCTGAACGCAGAAAGCGAGATGAGATGGTTTGCGGGTCAGGGTCGCTTGCTTTGCGCGAAGCTGCCAAGGCCGCCGAATCAAGTGTGGTGAATAAGGGGATGATTGACTTGACGAACGACGGCGATGATATCCTTGCTCCCCATGGCTCTCCTGGTTCAAGCACTTCGTCGTCGCAACCCATTTCGGGCTCAAGGAACCTTCCGAATCCTGGGCCATCTAGCGGACAGTGGACTTGCCCAGTTTGCACCTTGATTAATGCAGGGTTGGTTTTACAGTGTGATGCATGCCTGACGGTGCGACCGATCGATACCTCAGTCGGGTGGGCATGTGCCACATGTGGAGAAAGGGATATACCACATGAACTCTGGTCCTGTCGCTTTTGTGGAGCCATCAAGAACACTAGTTAATTTCGTTAATAGATGGGCATATTGCACTGATATCTATGTTGTATCTCGAGTAATGCTGCTACGATTATGTGTTTGGCGTAATTATTAGCATCAAAGATGTGATCGATTGATATCTTAAGTTTTCGGGTTTTGTGTTTTCTGGATGATAGCACTCTTATACATCTAGTTTTTCCTTCGATCGTGTTCTCTTCTGACCAGGTATCGATTTCCGTGAGGTTTTCCTATGATGAAATGTTTGACTCAGGCTGTTTTCTCTCGTCTATGACTGGTGCGGGCTGCTTGTTTCCATGGGATTGATGTGGACAGCATCTACAGGGGCTGTGTCTCGACGATGAATGAAACGCAATATTTCGACGTTTCCTATTTTCCAGTTTACGTGCCAGGTAACCGAATGCATTAGCGATCGTATATCGAAGAAATGATACGCTATCTTCTGATCACCTGGGGCATCCAAATTCATTTTTGCAAAGTTAGGTCTCGTCACCGTCTCGGTATACCTCTACCCCTGCCCCTGAGGGCCCGTTGAGCTGTGCCAGGCGGGGCACGGGGTCCGGGGTTTTGCTGTGTCCAAGGACCGCGTTAGCTCAATTACCAAACATCGGAAACCCACATACTGCTTCGCTCTGTGGATTTCGCACCGTCTCGTCGACGCTGAGGATCAGGCATGCCGCTTCTGTAGCACTGCTGATGGCGTTCAACTTTACGAGCGAGGGTTCCCACACGAATGCTTCCATGTTGTCCCTCACACCCTCGGCTCCATCAACATCCACCCCATACCACTTGTCACCGGTGGCATGTCGCATGCGAAGCTTGTTGAGAATGTCCGTAGAATCGAGTCCTGCATTGTCACAGATTTGGCGAGGAATGATCTCCAGTGCTTTTGCGAAAGCGGTCATAATCAGCTGTTGCTTTCCCGGAATTGAGAGTGCATGTTTTCGGATATGCGCAGAAACATCCATCTGTCCGTCATTTGGTCCAAGTCGTGTTGAAAAAGAGTGTATGAGACGTTACCTCCACAGCACCTCCTCCAGCAACTACGTCACCATTCCGAATGGCCCGTTTAACGACCATGATAGCATCGTGTAGACTACGTTCAACCTCTTCAATGAACTGTTCCGCGCCACCACGAAGGATTAGAGTGCATGTCTTCGCCTTGGGACACTCTTCGAAGATGTTGTACCTCTCACCACCAATCTGCCGCTCCTCGAACGAACCACAGGTACCCAGATGTTCTCGGGTTATGTCTGAACAGGTCGATTGAACAGATCCACCAACGGCTTCACAGACTCTGCGAAGATCGCCAGCAGGAACGCGGCCGGCGCAGAATATATCTCTGTCTGCGAACCACTGCGTCGCTAGATCGCCAATCGGCAGCTTGCTCAGAACGACCTTTGCACCCGTCTTCTCGATGGCCTCAAGCTTCCGGTAGATGATCTCCCATTCGGCATCGACGATAGCCTGATATTCCGAAACCGCCTCCACTCGAACCTCGGCGTTGTCTTTCTCAGCCTTGAGCTCGAGTTCGACGTTCAGACTAAGGATGAGGGGATTTTTGAAAGATTTTGGCTGCTGTTCAGCACCTGCGTACGTGAAAGTTTTCTTGAAAGCAACACCTCGAATCAGCAATGAATCTTGCATGCCGCCACCTGGAATCTTCTTGACGCCGATGAGTGATTCATCCAAGTCATCTTGATCCAGACACTGAACAGCATCAACGACCATGTTCGAAAAGAAGGGTTTCTCAGAATGGATAAGTTTTGATGACATCGATGTTGACGCGCATTTCAGGAGAAGAGAGCGGAAGTGTCTGGAAAGAAAGCTCGGATAGATGATTAGATAGGAGGATTCAAACTTACTCGGGATTACTCTTGTCAACGCTGATTTGGATCGCGTTCACGCGTTCAGCGGCCTGTTTGAGACGTAAAACACGATCAAAACGCGATAAATGCGACATTTACCAATTGCGATGCTTTGCGGAACCCTTTCATGATAATATGAGGGCTCACGCCCTCTTCGATGTACCCACGGACCTCTTTGAGAAGCTGAGCGGCGAGGAGGACAACGCTGGTCGTTCCATCCCCAACCTCCGCGTCTTGAGCGCGCGCGATATCAACCAGGGTTCTGGCAGCTGGGTGGACAATGTCGAGAAGCTTGAGGATGGTCGCACCATCGTTTGTGATCTGAGCCTCCCCACGCTCGTTTACGATAAGTTTGTCCATCCCGCGTGGTCCGAGGGTGCTAGACAACGTCTGGGCAATTGCGAGACACGCCGAGATATTGGAAAGCAATTGCGGGTTGCCCTGTGAGGTGTCGGTACCCTCCCGCAGAAGGACCACCGTCGGTTGCTGAGGAAAACAAAATCAGCAATCTTTACAGACCATCTACAATGTCTATACCATTGGAAGACCTCGTTGCATCTTGGAGTATGCGATGTATGACTGCAATCGCGTTCTGTCACTCCACCAGGACGAACCGTCTATTGATGTTTGTTTGCTCAAGATCACGAACAAAGTCTACTGGGACTAGGACTACCATCTATCGCTTGCACGTGAGATTGGATCATGAAATTAGTTGGCAACGGGTGAAAGACATGATACAGTAGACACTGGGAGTGGCTACGAGAAAACAATAGCTAAGCGTGCAGGCCGTGCTTCCGTATCCGCTTTCGTGCTTTCAACATAGATCTCCGAGCGCCTTCGCGTTCCCGTCGTTCCTTTTCCTTCTCGTCGACGAAAGCATTGCCGACATCAATGAACATGATGGCAGGTCTACCCGGCGCACGTTCAACAAGGGTTGACTTCCCTTTAAATTTCATACGCGTCAAAGTAGCGTCGCGTTGGGCCCCGAGAACAGTGGGCATGATGGGTTCCTGGGGCAATTGTCGACATGAACAACCGCAGAATGAAACCGCGCTAAAAAATAACGGACCTCGCCTTCAGCGACACTCTCCCAAAAAAGTCTCTGGTAACGTTGCCTTGCCCTATTATTACCTTCATATTCATCTTGCAGATCTGCCTCCTCGACGTCATAGCGATCCGGGGATTGTGATCGGTCATTCTCTTCGATATGATCATCTTCAAGGAGTTCACCAGCGTCTTGTTTCGTATGCTTTGCTGCTTCTGTTACACCAAGTAGATGTTCCATCCCTTTCGTGAATCCGGTTTGCAGGGGTCTGTTCTGTTGAAACCAGAACATATCAGTAAATACGAACCGCAAGTCAAACCAGATGAATTCAGATGGGGTTGAAAGGTTCTAATCACATCTTGTGACGATGTAAGGCACCACAAGTTCTTAGAATTTGCGAATGACGAATGTGTATCATCATACCGCACGAGGCGGAGAATATTCTGGGAAAAACGCTCACCTCCTAATAAACGACCAAGACAGGGCGAATCAATCTCGATGAAAAACAAGCCCAGGCGAAACAGAAGGCACCTTTTTCCATGATTCTTCCATACCTTTTAATCTCAAGATTGCGTCGACGCGTTTGATGCTTAGGTGATGTCGTGCCGCGAGAGAACGGACAGAATTTAGCTTGGGATCGGCCATGTAAGCTCTGTATAACCGAGTCCGAAGCTCATCTGAGAGAGGAATCGGAGGTTTGAAAGATGGGTTCAGAGGAAATGGCTTACGGGCAATCAATCAAATGGCCAATGAAGCACCTCAACATCTACTCACCACGTCACGACCAAGCCAATTGCGAGGAGAGGGTTCACGGAAGGAGGGAGCGACGGATTTGCGAAAGTGCTCATACGGGTTCTTGTAGGAACGGATTTCCGACTCGTTCACTTTTTCTTCGCCCGCGAGGAGCCAACGATCGAGCGCCCCTTCTTCCTCGCTTTGCTCGGCATCTGTATTATTCTCTTCAGCTGCGTCCTTGGTCTCTCTTGGTCGACGGCCAGCTGCTGCCAAGTTAGCATGCTCTCCAACCGATCGTTGGGGTAGTCTACGGACGAGAGAAATTGCCGACGAAGAGAAAGTCAACTGTACATCGCGGTGCACACGCGTCGAGACGAGTAGCCGGGACGATGCGCGGTTCAAGCGAAGAATCATTTGTCTAGGACGACGAAGTAAAATCCAAGGTCATTTCGGTAGCACATCACGTGATGTTCAGGGCCGGACTCTTCAATGAGCGAATAGATTGTCTTGACCTTCGGAAGTACGTGTAGGATAGCTAATCTAGCCAACCGATGGTCCAAAGTTTGGGTACCCATGCGACTTGGAATAGACTGTTTCCTACGCCAGAGCACTTTCTTTTGTCCGTACTCTTCCGTTACTCGGCTCTTGTACCCGTGAAGGATCTATCTGTCCCTTCGAATATTCCATTCAACGTTGCTCACGAGTTTTTCTTGAGAAAGATACTACTAAACCATCATCTAAAGGAGTACCCTCCATCGGGGTCATATCAACAAAGCTTTTGGAAGTGGGGACTTGCTCAGCTCGAAAGCCTGACTCGAAGCGACGAGGTATTGTGTTGATCGACCAGAACGCTTACTGTCTCATTCCATCCCCAGGATGATGAGATCGACGAGCGCATATATGCACACTATCTATCCCTGATAACTAGTGCGCAGTACGCATCATGTTATGGTGGTTGCAACTAAACGCTAATCTGTTTTACCATGCTTGACAGCAAGTCAGAGACACCACCCAACTCATTCACCACGTACTACTGGAAATTTCCTGCGGCACATGGTTATCCAGTAGAGGAAGACCGTTATGAGGCGGCCACTCTCCTAGAGTCGCGCACTACTATCGAAGCGGGAACAACGGGTCTCAGAACGTGGAAAGCAAGCCTAGCCTTGGTGCAGTACCTCATTCAGCATCCTGGTGAGTAGCAATGCGACCAATCATCACTGTTTTCTCATCCGTGCAGATTTTGTGGACACTAGCAATGTGCTCGAGCTGGGGAGTGGAACCGGATTCATCGGCATTCTGGTCGCAAGTTTGCAGCTCAACGCTGTAATCCCTCCCATTAATTACAAGGTGCCATCTGTCTACCTTACCGACGCGGATTCAACTGTGCTTGCGCGCTGTCAGACTAATGTTAGGTTACCATGTAGTAAGTTTGGGATGTGGGCTTGCCTGGCCCTAATCGGATACTTACCGTGCCGTAGACAAATCTTCGTCTCATCCAAATGTACATTATAAGTCGTTGGACTGGCTAGATTCACTGTCAGGCCAGGAGAGCTTGGAGTCGTTCTTTAGCGAAGCAAAGGTAGACATCGTACTTGGGGCAGATATCGTGCGCATCAAGGAGCTCGTGCATATGGTTCAGCAGATGATAGATTGACCCCTTCCAACAGGTATTTGACCCTGTACTTGTGCCTCCGCTCGTTAAAACCATCTTTCTTGCCCTTTCGTCCAAGTCCACCCAAGCAGCGTTCATTGCAGTCACTATGCGGAATGAAGAGACGTTGGCATACTTTCTCAGCGAGATTGGTGCGTCATTATTCGTCGACTCATCATTGGTGACTTGACCTTACGACCTAGGCAAAGTGCTGAGGGCAGAGGAAGTCGCTTACAACAATGCTGGAAATCTACTATTACAGATTCCTCATCAGGTAGACGCTGAAGTAGAGGTAAAGATATTCAAAATTACTCGGGAAAGCGACGCCTGGTCTCCCACGTCGAAGAACCACGATCGATCTGGAGATCGGGTCGACTCGATTTCAACACTGGAGTGTAGGCCCTTTGATTCATAGTCGCACGCTCCATTAGGCCGCCTATCGACCAGTTGCATTGGGAACACCTGGATCCATCCGGAAATTTCAAAGGATATCACCTTCTATGTATCGCTAACCTTTCACACTTGTTCAACGATCGTATTATTTTGCGGAGTAACTTCTTGGGATCGTTGACAATGGTAGTGACTCCAGCTGATGCGAACTTTTATGTCCTGTCATCCTTGATGGACCCTTTCTTTTCCCAAGGATCAAGGTTCTTCCCCTTGTGCATAGTAAGCCTGTTTCCAACTTTATCCATGTGGATTGCGTGTACCAAGTGCCAGAGCCCCTTGGCATCACATTTTCCTTAAGAGTACTTATTGTGCATGCGAGCTTCCATTCCCACTACCACTCGTCTTTGGCAGGCGGTTTATCTCAAAGGAACCAAAGAACAGGAAGCCCACACAGGGTTGTCCGAGTCACGACATCCACAGCACAGCCTGGACAGAGCGATGCTTCTCCTGGCGTTCCTATTGGGGTCATCGTTCCCTGATGCCATCTCGTTACTATCACATAACGGCAATTCGCGAGCAAGAATTGAGAGTGGGCTCATCTGGATGCCTGGGACGATCTAGGCGTGATCTTACCAGACTCATCGGCTCGGCTTATTCCAGGTTCGATCTTGGAAGGAGCGATTCTTTATATTGCTGTGACGCCGAGGGTCTGGTGCATTTCCGGACACGACGGCCATGCCAGATTTCAACTTAATAGTAATGGGCGAGGGTGGAGATCCCAGCAAATGACCGTCATCCTCGGAGAACCTGTCTCACAACGCTCTCAGCGAAGTTGACTGTCACTCATTTCTTGGACGCTTTCAGAGTCTTTGATGCAGTCATAGGGTAGTCGGCGGATCTTTATTGCAGTCATGCGTCGCAAAGGGATAATCACCGATGTCTTATCGAATGCTTGCACTTCTGTATCGTCAGGTCCCTAGATGGGCACAAAGCATTCAATCTATACCGAGATCCATTTGTACATCCTGCCTTCTGTCGAGCGTCACGCACATGCCGCCTTCTCTCGACGTGACTCGATCTTCCAAAGTGTATACCCAGCAGAGTACATAATATACGTCTACCGGGCCTGTCCCGAATCAGGATGACCCCGCGGAAATCCTTAGAACGCATGTTCCGTCGAGTCCTTGCCTATCGCGGACGTGCTCGAGGACCCTGCTGAAACTGTCTGAATGATAGAGTCGACGTAGTTGGCTCCTGACCACTTCTGGTGTTTTAGTACGTCGCACCCGATTTCCTTCTCTTTACGCTGGACGAGGTCGACGTAGGCGAGCATTCCCTCAGTCTTGAAGCGTTCCGCTAGCTCGGCTGGGGTGCATGTTACAAGAGCACACAGAAGTCGAGCTGAAGCGTACCAGTAGTGACGGCATTGCTGTGCACACCCGCGAGCGAAATCAACTGAAGGACGAATCTAAAGTAGAACTCTTGTCTTAGCACCACCCCGATAGGCAAGATGCAAAACTGGCCAAGAAGGCGGCGCTCACCCTTCCTTGCCGAGTTCCCAGATAAAGTTTCTCAGATCGTCCTTAGTGAAACCTCTGCCCAACCAGTTGAAGCTTGGGCTGAGATTATACACCATCCATTTCTTCTTGCCAGTCTTTTCTCTTATTTCCCTAGCAAATGAACGCGCCAGCTCCAGATCTGGTGTCGAAGTCTCGAGCCAAAGAAGGTCAGCATAGGGTGCATATTTGAGTGTGCGAGAGATGGCCGGGCCGAGACCAGCCTGTAGGCGGTAATAACCCTCTGGGGTGCGTGGAACTGGTCGGATGTATGTAAACACATTGAGGTACAAATGTCAAGTGGAGCACATACGGTCCCAATCCCAGAAGACGTCTGTTCCAAGAATTTCCTTCGCCACTCTCCGTGACTCAGAATTTGACTTGCCAACAACACGAGATTTATAGCGTTCAAAAACAGATTCGGGTGAGCATATGGAAGAGGATGTCAGAAGAGCGTGTTTGACAGCTGATGGAATGGATGTCAGTCAAGCAAGATATGACAGAAGATAGATATACCCTCGTCGAAGGTCATCAATGGATGAGTAGTATCCCACTCTTTCTCGATACGTGCAGCATCAACCGCGTTGATAGCACCTGCGAGCGCTTCGGCAAGGGGTTGTCCAGGCGTAGTTGTGCCTAGAATAAATCTGTTGATAACACAGATCATGCACCACCCTGGGACGGAAAACATGGTGGAAGATCACAACGTACGGGTGATCTCCGGGGTCTACGCTTGAGCTGAGAAGTCTTCCACTTTCGGCATCGGTTCTCGCAATTACCAACATGGAACACTCTAACATATCAAGGGCGAATCGAGTAGCCACGAGTCGGGAGACATGCGTAGAGGGGGGTACAAGGACCTTGCCGGCAAGATGACCACACTTTTTCCCGCCGTGGAGTTGATCTTCGAGATGAATGGCGGATGCGCCAGACTCTGCGAACAATTTTGCCAACTTCATGACGGCAGATGGACCACCATGACTGACAGTATGTGAACATTAAATCGGAGAGGGCATGTTGAAAGTAAGGTACCCAGTGTCTGCGTCTGCGATGATGGGACGGAGGTAGTCGACGTATGGCATGTCTGCGCGCGTCTCTGCGGAAGCGGACATGCGCTCATCGTAATGCTTTCTGTCGTGTAGTTGCTGGGCGCGGAATATCCGTTGTACCTGGTTTGGGACTGTGGTGTACGGGTAGTCTCTGGGTCGTGTGAATGAGATGGGGACGGGGAAGGTGTGGTACATACCCAAAGTCAGGACCGACCTCGTTGCTTCCGGTGGTGAGGAGAGAGGAAGCGGCCCAGCCGGACACATAGACGACCTGTTGATGGCCTGCCATCTGGGTCATCTGGACAGGGTCGATGGCACCCATCGTGTGAACAGGGAGACCATTGGCGCAGGCGTGTTCGAAGATGCGGAAGAGCTTGTCGGCCAGAAGGGACGCGGGGAGTGGGAGGACAGGCGCAGAGCCCTGTTTGAGCGCGACATCGCGAGGAGAGTAGGGGCGGGAGATGTCGGCAAAGCGGGGACGAGCAAAGTACTCGGTGAGGCGAGCGACGCGTGCATCGAACTCTGCGGACTCTGTGGCAGGGTCTGGCTGGTTCACATGCAAGGACATGGCACGTCCGCGGGAGAGGGAGGACGGCAGACGACGACCCAGCACCCGGGGGATCATCAGCATCGTGGGCGAAGGAAATGGACCTAGGATAGGGTTAGGGTTACGATGGCGTCGGTGAGTTGCTTCTTGGGTGATTCCCGAGCTAGGGTTATGAGATCGTCCCCTTCTGTCTTATTATTGTCCTCCTCCATGCACATACATCGACAGATCGCCTTCGAATTCGCCTTCCCTCCGCACTCCTCGCGATATCCCATTTAAATAAATATCAGCCAAATCTCCACTCTCTCCACCTTTCCCATGTCCTCCCTGCGCACGTCCCGCACCGCCCTCGCCCATGCCATCCTCACCATCATACACCCCGCCATCGCCCGCGACGCTCACTTTCCCTTCCCAGTCCCCCTCCCTTCAGAGTTGCATCTCCTGATCCGCACTCATCTTCGCGTGCACATCGCCCGCGCACTCCTTGATTCTCTCCACGCTTCTCTTTCCTCCACCCTCTCCGCCCTCTGCGACGACTGCAAATCCTACTATGCTCACGTCTTCGGTCCACACGTTGCCGACTGGCCTGTCGTACGAGCAGGTCGCGGCTGTCGCTGCACCGCCATCGGTCTCCCTTCGCATCTCCCTTCCTGCAAGACAGACCGTGTTGACAACGCCTGTCTTGATCAGGACCTTCCCCCACGGCCTCCTGTCGGGGACAGAGAACCTCCCGCATACTTCCTTTCTCATGTCCAACACACCATTGCATCCTATGCTTTTATGGATCCCTCCTTCCCTTACGCAGATACGCCGATTGCCAGTAACGCAGATCTTGACACATTCGTTTCTCGCGTTCTATCCGCCTTCGGCTGGACTACCCTCCCACCGACTCCACACAGGAACTGGGAATTCGATGACGACGTATTAATCGTCCCTTTATCTGCATCGTCCGCCGGTGATGCTCCGGCGATCTCCCTCGATACCCTTCAGATCCATCTCGACCTTGCCATTCATGACGACATCCTCGCTCGCTCACCACTTCACCCCACCAAGGTCACTTATTTTCCATCCTTGCCTCCCCCTACGACCATAGGTATGGCATATACTCTCCTCTTCAGTTTAGTCTAACCTGGAATTTCCACAGCTACACGTTACTCTTCTAGCCATCTCTCCATGAGCCTCGCATCGGGTCTCCTCCTACTGGCAATCGCCTGTCCATTCGCCTTCGCATACGCTCTACATGTCCCCGCACAGTAAGATCTTGGTGATGCCAAATCGTTCAAGTCTTGTCGAACTGTAGTCTCATTCCGCTCCCCCTTGCCAACGCGTGTGGTACGAGCATATTTTTCCGCCACGTTCTCTCACAGCACGAGCTCTCTCACACAAGCACCTTATCCTAAGCATGAACCTAGATGACATACCAAGTATTCGCACATTACCTCGCCTTGTCGCAGTTTCCTCTTGACTTAATACAGCCACAGCACACTTGGTGGACTTTTTATACACATAATACGCATATACTATTACTAGATTGTACGGACCTGTTCTTTATTCTTGTACCTGTTTCATGTTCACCCAGGAATCGCCTGACTAATCCGCGTGGTACGTTCCAAATTCAGAGACTACGGCCTTCAAGCACCTTCATGGGATCGAACGCCCAGCGGCACTTGCAACCCCGCTGTTTCAGCCCATCTTGAATATCTAACCGAGACATGATACGAATAGATCCCTGAGTCAAAACAGAACCAAACAAATATTGGGAATTTTCCCCGTGCCTTCGTGGTTGGCGGGAACTACCAATTTCTCTGACGCGGTTTACCCCTCGTTCCAAGTCGAACGTGCATGGCTAACCTCCAGCAATGGCAGAAGGTGAGGTTTATTCCGGACACCCTCTAGACCTCAATGGCAGGTGATGAACAACATAAAATCGATTAGTCTTCAAGACACTTACATGGTTACAACACAACCCATTTTTCTGAACTCTTGTTTTGTTTGTTTCGTTTGATCTGTGGTATGCTGATGACCTTTTTTTTTATAGGTAACCATTTCTTGCGCTCTGCGAAGGGATATTGGTTTACCCTACATTGTTATTGTCTATCCCTATTCTGAGTTACGTCGAGCCCCTCGTTTAATGTCATCCGGTTCAGTTGTTATTGGTCTGTTCTTATATCGTTCGTCTGCTCTACGGTAACACGTCGATGCAGGACAGAAGTATTCGGGGCGGTGCAATCTGTATGATAAGCTGAGGTTCGAGACTACACTGCGGTTCTTGGCGTCGATTGTAAATGAACCAACGACTAGATTACAGCATATCACTGGATCACTGTCACCATTTAATCGGAGGGTACTTGGACGTCGTCCGACTCTTGCTTGAGGAAATCAGCGAGATACTAAAACTTCGATCAAGCGACCAGATTTTGTGGCATTCAGATCATCTGAGCTTGTATACTTACGGCGTGGAAATTCGTTGACTGGCAAACCTCCTCTTTGACCATTGGCGCGCGATCATTTCCTTCCCGCAACTTGCCTGCAATTATGGATCCTTGTTTGTTCAACGTCAACATAGGCCGCGAACTCCGTTTGCGTCGACATATACGTGAGGTCCTCCTACCATACGTGCACACTCACATTACGTTGGACCATGTCGCATTTACCGAGATGGCGGTGGAGGAGGTAAGTGTCACCGCATTCTTAACGCTTTCCGGACCGCGGAACGGCCTCAACCATCTAGCTTCTCCTTCAAGCTCTCGAGTATGTACCCATGGCGGATGCGACATCATTCCTCCTTCCTACAGAGCCGTTTGAAATCCTTATGCGTTCCTTGCATTCCCTTGACCTTACCCAACTGGAAGAGAAATGGGTCACACTATCGGAACACTTTGAATACCTTAGGACTATCTACCCCCCTTCTCCTGATCCGCAAGATCTCCCGACTAAGAAATGCTGGCTTGAGGACGATCATTGTACGTTTTTCTCGCGCATACACACATGTTTTGGGCAGACTTTCGTATACGTGCGCCAGATATGAAACTATCACTTATATGTAGACCTATATCCACTCCCGTACTCTCGAAGCGGTCAAGGCGTGAAACTCCAAATTTTGGCGTTACACAGTCTCGAGCATCCATTCCTCGCACAAAGTCTGCTTTAACAACATTTCTCAATCTCAATCCAGTTTCAGTACGGGCGGTAGACGATTCGCCTCCACCTCCCGTGGACGATGTCTTGTATGTCTTAACTCTTTCTTGAACATTTTGTGGGGTATTGATGATTTGGATCGCATATTCTGTAGGGATCTCCGCATCAAACTTGACTCTGCGACTGGTGCGCTGGTACGATCATTCCTTCAATCAGTTTCGATTCCTTCCAGAAAAGAGAAATCCATTAATTCCTCCGCGAACACGCCTCACGTGCCTGAACTTTTGTACCATGACTCGCCTTCTCGGTGCCCTCCTGAGCTAGACACTCCACCACTGTTTCCGCGAGTCGCGAAGGGGCAATCCACCTATAGAGGCACCTGGAGCGGTGCGAAGAATGATGTCAGCAATCCCATACGCGTTTCCGACTTGGTCTCTATGCTCAAGGTGGCGCCACCTGAATTGATAGACGGTGAAGACGGTAACATTAATGATCACCACATGGAGGTCGTAAATGGATGGAGTGGGTCCAAATTCGCAATAATGGAGTTAGGACGAGGACTGAATTTGACCGTACCCTCCAGCAGCCTTGAGACTTTCCTCGCCACCCCCTTCCTCTCAACATTCTTCAGATGGGAGCGAGGACGATGAACTGTGGGATATATCGCCTCCTGGGACGCCAGCCACGTCGCTCATGGCCGCCAAGATGGGTGCATCAGCTCTCTCGTTGCCTGCACCAAAAGCTAATCGTACATCTTAGATGAAGTCGAGATCCCTCGAATACGCAAATTCGGACATAAGAATATGTTGGTTAATGGAAGCACGAGCGACAACGGTGCAGCTGCCTTGTTGACGGTGGCAAATAGGTTGGTTGCCAGCCCTTCTTCTCTGAGTTTCTTTTTTCGCGTGATAATTTTCTCATACAGTCTCTCTAACCCCATGATATGTCTAGTCCAGGCTTCTTTATCACGTCTTTCATCTCCGCTCCTATTCCAATGCCGCAGACTCAGAAACCAATCACATACCAACTAGAGGGTGTTGAATCTGGCATGCACTCCCCTCGCCCCCTCTCGCCTGGCCAGAACACATCAAGCTCGCTACTTGGACAGCCACCATCTGCTCGCGAAAAACAAGCGAATGGGGAAACCTCTACCGACCCTGCTGACTGTGTCGAGGACCTCGAGGGGCAGCAGCTCGACGACGTAGTCGCGAGCATTTATGCTTCCACTTCGCAAGATCCCCTTTTATACATCATACAGGAGAAACTAGATGACAAGGACATCGTGCTGATGGATGGTAAGCTGAAAATAGCCGCTTCAATTAAATAGGTCGTGTATTCCATGAAGCTTCTGTCCGGGGCTTGTGCGGATTTCCCTCGATAGCTATTATTGACCCCTATTGCTTGACATGTGTGCTGACTTGAAATGCAGTTCCAAACCTGCCACCCCCGACCACACACCTCAGAGACCCTACTCTCTTCCCTCAAGGGATGCAAAGTTTCGTCGCACCGAAAGGAGAATTTGCTTGTCTAGATACTGCAAACCATGAAATTAACGCTGTCGGTCCTACGTCGTTCTTGCGGCTCGTCAAAGGTATCAAACCTCTAGCTCTCGATCTTTCATGGAGGTTCGTTTCCTTTCTTCAATTTTTCTAACCTTATTGCCCGTTAGAATTCTTTGGTTTGTCTCTCCCGCCAACATCTTACGTACTTCTCAGACCGTTTAATTTCGGAAAGACAATCCCAACTGACGAGGAAGTCGCGGGAATCGCAAAGCCCATTCAATCAGATGTCGAACTGCTAGGGTACCACGACGAAAAGTATGAGAAAGCGGTTAGCATTATCCTCGACCTAGGCACCTCCTTAACGTCGGCCGAAGATACCCAATCAACATTAATCCAGACACGTGGATGTGGAGAGTTTGGAACGAGTCCCGTTCCGAAGCGAGTCGAGGAAAGCAGACAGGTTGAGTACCTGCTCACACAACGAGAGAGGATGGGAGCATCCAGTACCCATCTCATCCCTGAGGCGGAAGTCGAGGTACACGGTCACGCAGACAGTGAGCAGGGTATTGTACCATGGTCCTACGACGGAGATATCTTAGTCCAACTCGAAAATTTGTCTCACGACGAGGAACACCAGGGCTCGCGAGGGATATTTGATCCTACGGAACGCCATTCTCGAAATCGGGCCGGCCACGGTCATTCCTTTGATGACCCAGGAGTCGGTATCATGGAAAACAACCTTGACCAGTTTTCGACTAGCGAATTTGGAGTTCCGCTTCTCCTCTCGCACCCGCTTGGGGACACCTTGCTACATGATGTGGATACGCCCGCGGCGAACAAGGAGAATGTCGACGACCAAAGTGAAAACAAGGAAAACGTGCCTCCTGGGGACGTAGATGGCTACTGCATGGCTAAATATCAACCCGATCCCCTGTCGACCCAATACGACTGGAGTGGTTACTTTGTATTTCCTGAATCAGAAACATTCGAGCCGCTTTCGTTTGCCTCACAAAGTCGGCTACCGGGACCCTTGGGCGATCTCACAAATTCGAAGGCGCAAGATGTACTTCCGCTAACTCCGAACGCACGCCGTGCCAAGCGCCCCGAAGGTCATCTTGTTTCGACGAGCGAATGCGAACCTACATACTCGGGGGCAATTAAGCGGCGCAAATTGGACGACCTTGTTCCAGCATCATCCAAGGATTTGTTCTCTACATTCATCGGGCTTCGTAACCAAATCAAGTCGAGGGATCAGGTCTTGGAGCACGCTGAAACCCAAAATGACACATCGACACTGCATGACGCGCCAGGTGCTCCCGAACAAGTACTCCCGCGATGCACTCCAGATAACGTGTTTGATCAGCACACGGTCCATCTTCCCGAGCCTTGGGTGCCTGCCGCAGCGATCCACCGTTACCTCGCCTCCATAACACTCATCCAGAAACGCGCATTGGTCCGTGAGCTGCAGGGTCACCATTGCCGAGTTGACCTCGTTGAACGATATGATCTCGGTGGCGCTGACATCATCGTTGATCCGGACTCTAGCGTGCTGTTCATACCACTGCTCGCGCTGCCAGCTCATCTCGAATCCACTGTGGAACGAATCTCTCGTGAATCGTGGCGCTATTTATACCTGCTCGTTGTCTTTGAGGCATTCCCCAGCGCACAAAGTTATAGGGCAGACTGTTCGCGCGACAATAGACCTACACCATACGCTTATACTCCTCCAATATGCAAAGCCATCAAGAAGCTCAGGCGAAATCTGGGGATTGCGGAAGGTTGCGGAACTATGAACCCACGATGCACGATTGCCTGGGCGTTTGCAAACGATGTTGAAGAAGCTGCGAAGTTCGTCAGGTGCTTCGGAGAAGAAGCATGCACAATGTCAAACGAACGTGGCTATGGAGTACTCTGGGATGAAAGAGGATGGTTGGAAGAAGAGGAACGAGAAGTGAGTCTTTCGATCTTATTTGCAGGGTTGTATGTGCACGTGCCATTGATCTGGCCCCAACTCAGGGAGAGTCAGACCTCGCCAGAGTGCAGGGCATGAATGCGTTTGCAGCATTCATAATGCTGTACGACAGGTCGCTTGACACCATCCTGGACTTGTCCCCTGAAGTTCGACTAGCGGACTTTGGTCAGATGTTAGGTGAAGCACGTATGGTGCGCCGACCATCATCCCTTTTCCTTTTCGATCCTAGCCCCACAATGCAGGCGGTGCTGAATGCTGTCATCGAAAGGAGAAGGCAACAAACTGCACCTGACATCGCGGACTCGGTTGTCGACCCTGGATGCTGATGTGGTCAGACGTACATGGGCGGATGAGACCTGCCACCGCCTGAACATGGGCTGATATTAATGTAATCGCTACTGACGTGACATCACAGTTGTAACTAATACGCCCTGTGCGGCATGCTCTGCGGATACAATAGTTCAAGCGGTAACAAAGCCAGTCCAAACGCATACAGGAGTGCGCCTCACGCGGAGATGAGGTATGTCCACTTTGCTTTTACGTCCTCTGGTATGGTGCTTCCATCGAAGCACCTGTTCGGAGGCAAAGCACCGATGCGCGTCCGAACGTGACACACAAATACTGCACGAAAATCAAACCAAGAACAATAGCGGAGCCGGTTGTCCGAAATATGTTTCCCCCCTTCAAGAGTATTGGTACAGCAAGTAGTTCCGCTCGTGCATGAAAACCTTCCGAAATATCACCATAGATTGAATATGAACTGTATAGAGGAGGTTACAAAATGCAAGTTCCCCATGCAAGGATTTGGGATACCTTCCCAATCGCCGACTTGATCATCTGGGATAGTTTACGTCTCTGTTGCTTTGGCTCTTGCATATTGTTGGCGCCTTCTCCTTGCCATCGGCGCGTGAGGCCGAGACGATCCATCAGACGCTTCTTCTCTACCACGGTAGGTAGCACATCCTCTACTGGCTTCTCTTTATCGAGGCTTGTGCTCTCTCTCAAGAGGGGTGGGGTTTGCGTCTGCCACGTGATTCAGGACTCGACTGAAACCAATGGACGGATACGAAGTATGCTTACACTCAAGATCTCCTTCAATGTTTCCGAGTTCCTTTGAGGGCTTCTTTGATCCCCCACAGCGTAACCTTCCGAGGGAATCACCATCGGGTGCTGGCAGGAGATTCATTATAATACTTGTCATTACTGAGGTAAGGCTTACCTCAAGTAGCGATGCACCTTCGCTATCTATCACAAGACCTGAATCTAGGCTGGCTTGTGGCAACTCCCAGATGTAAACTAAGGAGTCGCTGCATGCAGTGGCTAAGAGTCGGTCATCGGTCGAGAAGGAGACGCAGTTGACCTCGTTAGGGTGCGCGAGAGTTGCCATCTGCTCGAATGTTGTGGCGTTCCATATTTTGACAGTGTTGTCGCTGGAAGCACTCGCTAGGCAACCGCCATTATGCGAGAAGGACAGGGAGTATATGATGCTCTGGTGCGCGTGCACAGGCTCGCCGATGATATGGCCTGTCAAGGCATGCCACCGACGAAGGACTCCATCACTTGAGCCAGAGAGAATCTGGGTTTCGTCGCGTGACCAGGCGACTGCCCAGATTGGCATTTCGTCTGCGTGCATCGGTCCGACTAGTAACTTCCCTGACTCCCAGTTCCAGATGCGGAGACAGCCATCCCCTGAACCCGTGAGTAACCTGTGGTCCCTCTTCGAGAACTTGAGGCAGTTGACCTCCCCGTCACCATTTAGGTAGGTTTCGTCTCGCACGATTCGTCCGTTTTCGGTATCCCAGACGTTAACGTTGTGATCGAATGATCCACTAGCCAAGTAACGGCAGTCACTTGAGGTGTCAAGATATCTGACACTGCTCTTGTGGCCCTTCCAAGGTCCGTCAACGGCCGTCAGGATGTCAATGTCCCAGACGTTGATGGATCTATCAAGGCCACCGCTTGCGAGCCGTTTTCCATCCGGAAATAAAGCAAGACAAAAAACCGCGCCGTTGCTGCTCCCTAAAATCACTTCGGATTCGTGGTCGAGGTTCCAGAGACGGATGGAACCGTCGTTGGAAGCACTGACGAGCTCCTTTCCGTTTGGGAGGAAAACAACGGACCAGACGATCTCGCTGTGCCCACCGAACGTTCCAATAGGCTTTGGTCGTGGAAGGTGGTTGAGAGAGAGCGAAAGCATCGTAAGGCACCGCCAAAACTAGGAGGTACAGAGTGGAGAAAAGCGATTCGGTCGGCGAAGCTTGGGAACCCAGGGTCCTCCTAGATGAACCCTAAGGCACCACGCAGGTCCTGGGTGTCACGCATGCCGGACCAGCAGGCGGACGGCAGGCGGTACCAGATCAATGACTGGGATTCCAGACTTGATTGAGTGATTCGAGGTGCCAGGGAAAGTGAAAAGTCGGACCCCTGAGTGGGTTGGCGCTGATGGCTCGTGGGAACCGCCCGGAGCGCACACGAGACGCTCGTTTTTTCGACTCCCGCACCGTCGTCGTTGGCTCCCTTTGCTATTTGGCCCCGGTCGCATCCCGCATGCGTGTCATGAGGTGAACGTGTGGGAAGGCGGTGTGCATGAACTGCCCTTTAAGGTTGGATCGGGTCGGAGGACATGTCAACGGGGATTCCTCGTCGCCTCGTCGCTCACACGCGTGTCGTCCTCTCGAGCTGATTCGTTGAACCCCAGCTAGAATGAACTCCGAGTCGCTGGGATCGTTACACCCCTTCAAAGCAAGACGTTCAGTGACCTAGGCCTCTGGCTCCTACCGGCCCGCAGCAAGATTAACCACGATGCACGCGGACGGTCCGACGATCGACGTTGTCCCTGGGAGTCGTGCTGCTCGTATGCAGTAGCAACGTTACGCTTTACCGTTGAACGTGGAGTTTCCAGCGGGTTCAAGCACTATCTTTATACACTAAATCAAATTCCTCGCCGTCGGAAGGTCGCCTATGAGCTCGGCTCTGGAATCATATACCGGATTTCGCCCCGTGGTGCATACCGATTAAAACTATTAGACATACGTAGAGAGAGTCTACGAGTTACTGACAATACCAGACTAGGGTCAGCCAACAAATACAATATCATAGTCCTAAACGAAGAGGTCCGAGCCTTCAAGTGGTAGTATACGTAAACCCTTAGAACTTGAACCCGCCAGCGAGTCCCATCACGTTTTCAGGATCCACCTTCTTCTTTATGCTCGCCAACCTTTCTACGTTCACACCATATATCACCTCGAGTGGCGTATCGGCAAGGGCATAATTTCCGTAGAGGGAGAGTTGTTCTGTGACCGGTGTGTTCGCCAGAAGGTTGGCTGCACTTTGCTTCATACCTTCGACAATCACGTCATCCGTCGTTCCATCACCACTCCACCCGAAGAGGATACTAAGGGGCGAGAAGGGCAACGCCCTCGAGCCAGGCCATGCGGAAGGCGATGCGGTTTGGTTGTAAACACTAGGAAGGAGTAGCTGGGCACTAAAGACGACAAATCCATAATTCAAGGGAAGTTTGCCCCCCCAATGCTACAATCCAACGTACGGAGGATGAGTGCACGAGGAGATGTCATCAGTCACAAACTCACAGCACTTGCATTCTGCATAGCATTCAAAAAGTCTTCAGTGTATTCGAGCACGGATATCGTGTTGAACGCGGATCTACTCAGACCAGAAGTTAATTCGACGTCCAACAGCCTGGCAAGATGTGAGTGAACCCACCGAAAGCCCCAAGTCGCATTGGCATTCGAAGATTGCACGAGCGACGAGAATGATCGAGTGAAAACTGCCGTGTCACTGGTGTCGGTCAGAAAGCCATCGAATAGACCGGCAGGTGGTGATGGGCCATCATAGAACAGGATTGCCACGTTGACCACCTATTGATTGATGTCAGCTTCGGCCTTCACATGGGACCTATTAACGCCTCTCAAAGGGTCCAAACCCATATAGCGAACGGCGGCTCAATATGGAAGGTAGTCAACATACCTGACCCATGCCCCCCCCTTGAGCATATCCGTATGAGGTGATGACGCTTGCCTTCGGGTCCGCGTTATTCGCAGCAAACTCAGCGGTCGCTTTCGTCAGCTGATCGAATTGAGATGGACTATAGGTGATAGTACCACCCTGTCAGTTGTGGAAATAGCCGAACATGCCATCAGGCAACCGGTCTGTGGCAGAGTAGGTATTCACTTACCCATACTTGGGATTGTGGAAAAGCCTTGAAGGTGAACCGAGTCACAATTCCCTGTCGTTGCACCGATTGAGCACACGAGTCCTTACCGAGCGTATGTATACTTACGAAGTTGTTGAATCCACCCTGTAAACAATCAATCCGCGATGAATGATCGATGGAACACGAAAAACATACCTTCAATGCGAAGAATAAATCCTCTTCAGAAGCAGTGACATTTATCACGTTACCGTTTGGCAACACGAGCTCGAATGCCTCCACCGTGTCCAAGGCTAAACCAACTTGGTTCGCGTGCCAAGAATATCCTAGTTACCGCATTGCGCGGACACGCGATGGCCCATCAAATCAACGTCAACCAGGACATACGCAAACCGGCCAACTTACCACCACCCAGTGTGAAGCCAGCCACGCCAATACCCGAGACCCGACCGCCCGCGACGTTCACACCGTATTGCTCTAGAGCGGCGTAGACCTCATCCCAAATCAGGCCGGCCCCTATTGTGGCTGTTTGCGTCGTATCGTCGTAAGTCACGTCTGCGAAGCGAGACATGGCGATTTGCACGCCGGGAGTGGAGGAGAAACCTGGGTTCAAGGAGTGGCCACCTCCCTTGACCTATTTCGGGGTGAGTGCCATGGACGGCGAGCAGGTCACTTCTCAAACTGACGGCAAAGGGACATCCAGTCCTTCCCAGGATCCGAAGCTGGTAGATGTAGACGCAAGTATTAGCGGGAGTGGTTGGCTTCAGGGCAGACATGGACACGTACAGCAGTACCAATATCTTCAGCCGTACCTGGCTGAAAGGAACACACAGCCAATTGAGTGCTCGAAACAGCGAAGTGACTAATATCTATGGGATATGGCCCTGTCCCTGTCAGACGTGCGTGTCAATCATGCACAACGGCGACTGCAGTATCTCGGACCGTTGTAGAACACCCCTGAAGCGGATGAGACTGACGATGCAATCTCTGAGCAGACAGCAGACATGTCAGTTGACGCTGCGTCCCAGGTCCGAGACCGCGGGGCTGAGGTAGTAGTCGTATTTAGCCCAAGGTAATACACCAACGACTCCACAAGCACAGCTAGTGAAGTCAGTAGCATCCAAGTCATGTCGATGGACGGGGCCAAATTCAGAAGAAGCTCAGAAGGATAGAGGAAGTGAGTGATGGAGGTCATCAAAAAAAGCTCTGCTTTTCATCGGACCATGGAAATTAGTACATTCGCAGTTGGACGGCCTTGAGGCCTGCATTATGCCGCGCAGCCAGGATCGGCGAGTACATCGTATGTCATAACTGACCAATAGATCCCCAGTTGCCGAACAGCGGCCGGGAAAAATGTGTCATAGGTGTACCTGCCTGCGGACCCGGGGCTTTGTCGGGCCTGCCCAGAATACGGAGGTGATTTCGGGCGGTGCAGTGTGGCGTGCAGGACCTCGGCACGCGTCAAGCATGCATTCAGGGAAGCGGGTGTTGTGGATCAACGAAGACGAGAATATACAAAAATAAGAAAATAGCAAACGGGCAAAGCAAGGAGGAGGAAACTAGTTGAGACGGAGGGATGTTGCGGGAAATACATAAAGGAATTGACCTGGAAAATTATTGAAGTCCATTCGTTAAAAAATGTGTCAGCGGGAATGATCTTGCAGTAACATTGGTCATGCTCCACCAAATGTGTTGTGAGTAAATTAAACATGAATAAACCAAACATGCAGGGCTACTCGTGGTCCAGTGTCATATACGGATATGTCAAATTTGGGTGGATTTTTGGGGGAACGACCTCGAACTGGGACGTCTCGAGGCTTTCTGCTTGAGAGTCTCGAGAAAGGGCAGAGAGCTGTGATTGAGACGACGATGCAGATCCCGGTGTCTGCATGATGACTGGAGACCGTAGAGGTGGGATCGTCGATAATAAGTCATGCGATGCTGACGATTGGTGACGAGCCGCCTTTGACCGGGCTGCAGACTTCCGGCGCTCGATGAAGTTGCTCCCGGTTCGAACGTGATTTGATGGAAGATACTGTTCTGGAAGTCGAGGACTTGGCGGTATACTACCATCTAAAATACTCGGCCGTCTGGGCTTGATCGTCTCATTGGAGACAGGTCGTTCAGAGCTCTTCCGAGGCTCAGACGCATTCATCAGCTGTGACCCACCGGAGACAGACTTCCAAGATTTCAATATGGACTTGCGAAAGCCTGGTTTCTCCTGAGGGGAAGCATTTAAGAGAACAACTGGTGAATTCGGTCGAGAGCCTGAAAGGGATGGTCTCGATGGGCATGACAATTCCTGATCAAGCTGCAGCTGGCCCACATGCGCCTTTCCATTTGAACCTCTTATAGTCGCGTTTGGAATAGGTGGTGCCATGAACTGATCAGTAGTTGGCGGGTGCGGGGAACCAGAGAGCTGGAAGTCCGTCCGCGCAGGCGTGGGTGGTTGAGACAGTGCATTAGATGATGGTTTACTTTTGCGCCACAGCTTCTTCAGACCTTTCACACTGACAAGTGGTGGAGCCGACCTAGTGGTCTCCATTACATTCGCTGAGTCAGCAGAAAAGCGGCTCGAGGGAGTCGAGTGGAGGGACCCTAAACCATCGTCTATGGATGACACCAGTGAACCCAACCCGAGAGGATCATAGGAGAATGTTTGCGCCACGGGATCCCAATAGCTTTGCATGGGAGCCGCATCAACCTCGTAGATAGACGGGTGACGACCAAAAGGATCTGGAGAGAGGGGGATCGGGGAATCAGAGGTGATGTTCACTTGGCGGGAAGAGGAAGGTATCGTTGCCGGGTACATGGCTTGTTCGAGTTCTCGGCGTCGCACCTGGCTTTCCGTTGGTACAATAGAAGAAGGGTTAGATGGAGGCATGAAAGCCTTAGGGGCACCAGTAGAAACGCCATTCACTGCCAGTCTTGGTGGTGAAGGGGGAAAATTCACAGGCCGCGTAGGAGAATCGTTGACTGTCTTTGCCACTGATGCATAAGGGACGGATGGCCATGCTTTATGTAAGAGACTCGCAGGTGGCCTTCCGAAGCCTTTAGATGCGGTGAGAAGTGGTCACAGAGAATACGTACTCGGGTGGGGCTGGTCTGCGCGGCTGTGATGCAGTCGAGGGGTTACGGTGATGTATCATCGTCGAATTCTCATCCTGAATTGCCGTCTTCAATTGTTGCGGTGAGAACTGAGCAAGGGCCTAAAATCGCTTGTCAGGTTGTGCCTCGGCGAACGTTCTGATAATGTTTACCCTCTCTATCTCATCTAGTTTCGCTTTCATGAGATACTGACTTCGCCGCCGGTCATTCGGATCGTTCTCGTCATACTACAACAACGTGCGGTCAACACAGCAGCAAGGGAGGGAATGGGTGCCAAACCTCTTCGTCATCATCGCCCAGATCTAAACCAAGGTCTAGGTCTTCAAATAAAGCTCCCACTCGTTTCTCTTCCCCAGGGTTGCGCGATCGCTGATACTCTTGTTCCAACTCCAGAGACAACCCCTCCTTGTCGCGGTAATCTTCTGTTTCCCCCTCTATCAAGTCGTTGGTTGGTGATTTAGGAGCCAGGACTAGAGGGGGGGGCATAGGTCGCTTTCCAGCAGAAGTGGATGGCGACGATCTTCGTTTAAATTCTGCGGGATCTGGAATGGTTACATTGAGAGAAGGGCGTGACATTCGTTGCATGATTTCCCGAACTTCGTCTACATCGTCTGTTTCACCACCTTCCCCTCGTCCCTGCTCTGGAAGGGTGGTGAGCGACGTTGCATCCAACGCGAGCTCTACCACGTTAGGATCATTAACTTTCCGTCTTACCCCGCTCGACTGAGCATGAATTTCGGTCCAGGTCTCGGCGTCCGTACCAAACACGTCCCCAAGTGGGTCATGTCCCACAGTAGAAGCCATGTATGTAGCTGCATCGGGGTCCGGAGACTCTGAGAGAGGCGCATATTCCCCACTGCTAGGCTGTTCCCCCTCATCAGTGTCATCCTGAGAGCGTAGAAATGGTGGTTTCTCCATTCTTTGCACCAATTTAAGGTCGTACGGAACTCGCTTCTCATCCGTCGAGCCGCTCGAGTCAAGGGTACGGGATCGTGAATCAGAAGGTTGACTGGAACGGCTCTCCGTCCCTATTATACGCCGACTTCGCACCCACGGCTCATACCAAGTAGCTTTTCGTCTGTCAATGTCAAATTCTACCTTGGCAAGAATCGGGATGATTGAAGATGAATTCAAACCGGGTAGCTCGATATCTGGAGGCCCGCGATCTGATGAGCGGGAAGTATCTGGAGTGTTCGGTTCTGAATGAGGCGATGAGGCACCGGCGGACTTCTCGTGAAACCGGATATCCGACACAGACGAGGCGGTCGAGGCAGAGGTGGAGGGCGTGATGGGATACGCGAGGGAACGTAAATGCTCAGCTCGCGTCGGTGTGACCAAAGGTCGCAAGGGCTGCGATCGGTCGTTGGACTCCACAGTAAGACCAAGACCTAAAGGATTGGGGGTCCTATTTCGAGATAAAGGGATGACCTCCTCTCGTTCTTTGCGAAACACTCTTGTCCATATGAGTTTCCATATTTCTTCTGATAACCTTGGACCTGGCTCTCCTCCGCCGGCGTCGCCGCAGTTTGGAGAAAAAGGGAGGGGACTGTTTTGCCTGCTCTGTGGCGAGGCGGTTACAAGGTAAAGGACGATTCCGATCGTGCTGGGTAAAGCGTATTCCCTTGCAATGACGACCAGCTGCGCTTGGAGCGTCGATTGTAACGCTACGAGGGTTCCGCGGCGGAAGTGGGTATGATATCCAGACGCGATTGATGGAGGAGGGGCGAGCTCGGTGGAGTCGAACGTGTCAGTGTCATGAGGGAGGTGCAGTGGGGGAATTACGTGTAAGAGGTACTTGGATTGGACCGGAGATACTAGATTAAGGGCAGTCGCAGTAGATGGTGTGACGGAGCGCCAAGAGAGATCAGTATTTGATGGAGATGGCGAATTGCCTAAATTAGTTGGGGGCAAAGTCAACAATGAAGTAGACAAGGTCATCGCAGGCAATGGCGTAGGCACACCAAGAGCGTTGGCCAGCTTTGCGAGTCGATGGGGTGGAAGAGGTGCGCGTGGAGGAGCCCGCCCTGGACCTGGACCTAGACTCTGGGAGTGTGCGGAGGGAGAAGATTGCATGGCAAGTGGGTTCTGTGGGTCGTAGAACACAAGAAAGAGGATAGATCCAGCGCTGATCCAACAAACAATTCAGAGCCGTGGCGCACTGAATTGGAGTCGGGTTGAGCGGTGCCGGGACTAATAAGACGGAAAGAGAGACGCACCTCGAGGAACCGGTGGGGGTACAGACCATTAAAAAAATGAGCCGTAGGTGGCTCCAGATGGTGCCAATCGTTCGACGCCGCCAAGCTCAACGTCAACGACGACAAGCCCAGAAGAAACCCAATAGCTTCAAAATGAGTGGTGCTCACGTGACCTCTGTACGGGGTTGCTAACACGACACACGCCAATGCCCCACTCCATTCCGTGGGTAGCCTGGTACGTTCTCGTTCTTTGTCGGGATGCGTTGGGCATGGGGGTCATCTGGAACAATAGGGTGTTTAGTTTCTCGAGTCTCAGACAAGCCGACACTCCTCAAACCTGTCTAGTTTGCTCCATCACGACGAGTGCTCTGGCAACCGATTCCGGACCGGCACAATCTGGCCGGTATTGTCTGAAGTGTCTACGTTTAACCCTTTCCATAACGTCTGAATTATAATTACGTTTTTTTCCTCTCTTTCACGTAGATCGTAATCTCGGACCTACACCAAAGCGTCCTCGTGACCCCATTGCCATCGGGTGGTATGGTAATGCAGCATTTCTCGCTCCGGTCGAACCCCGTTTTCCACAGTGATCGAGGGATGGTCAGACTTCCCAGGAATGTGTCGTCTCGATGGGAGATATTTCATTTTGCACCGAGCACGCGTAGTGAGATGTTTTGGAAAACTAGCGAGCATCCAGACATTCGGGCAGTAGACGTCTATCACTCGTTAATATCGATAGGCACGATGTCTAGTACGGGGCCCGGTTAGAGGCAGCCTCGAGGCGTGACGAGCTCGCGTGAGAAGACTCTGGGCACAATGGGCGTCGGAATGAGCGCGCAGGTTTGGTTCTGGTCCTCGAGCGTAAACGAGGATCACGACCTTGGTGACCTCATTGTCCTTGTTTCCTGCTTCTTCTTCTCTTCTTCTTCGACCCCGTTTCTTACCTTTTATCACATTGCGTGCACGATCTCTCTGTCACCCTTTTTCATTTCAGTCCACGACCCACCCACGACCTGCAGACGATGGATCAACACCAGCAGCAAAACCAACACATCCCCGATGATCACAACCCAAATCTCAGTCAGACGGGGCCTTATGGCTATTATCCTGCCGAGCACGAATCCTCTTACTCTCTCGCATACAACCACCAGATGCACCACCAGCACTCTTATCCGCTTCAGCACCCTGCCACTCATCCGCGTGGGTACACTTCCTCGCGTTTTTTACTCGCCTTTGCCTCATGTTGATCTGATAATGGGCTCGTGTACTTTGTATGTAGGTCATCTATCCGCCCCAGACCTCCATCAAAGCCTGCAGTTCCATAATCTCAGCCTCATGTCCACGCATCAATATCCGCCGCCACCCGTGTATACCTCATCGCCACAACATGTGTCAATGGGCCTGCCTGCAGGCTCTCCCCCTCCGCCCTCGCCTCACATGTATGATCCCTTGTCCCCTCCCATTTCAGGATCAGACACATCAGCGGACGGCATCTACCACCATTCGAGAAACAGCAGCGGGACTGGCTCCCCTTCATCGTCCAGAGGAACTAGCTTAGTACATCGCACTTCCTTACGTTACAATCCGACCCCTTCCCCAACGACAAGCTCTTCTGGCAGACGTGGTCGCGGCCGTTCTTTAAACGACTCTGACGACGAAGATATGGGTGCTACCTTTGTTGAGAACCTTGCCCACTCCCGCAAAGAAGCGACGCGGCGGCAAAGGATTGAGGCTGAGCAGAGGCGGAGAGACGAATTACGCGACGGCTATGCGAAGTTGAAAGACGTCCTCCCCGTCTCAAACCAGAAGAGCAGCAAAGTTTCACTGCTCGAGCGAGGTAGGCCTCATTCGCGACGGCATAGTCATCGTCTCACTTATGTCTTACCTTTAGCGACCAACCACATCATCTTCCTCGAAAAGTCCACACAGGAGATGCAGGCTCGTCTTCTTGTGCTGGAACAGGAGGTCCAACGGTTGCGTGCCGTCAACGAGAAAATTTCGCTTAGTGTCACCGGCACACCCCCTCCCTCCAATAGTAATAACGTACATGGCGTTGGTGTTGATAACAGGTTGTCGCCTCCACCCGAGCCAGCGATGCCGGGCCACTCGCTCACTCACGTGCAAGGACAGGAGCCTCCGCGGGAGGACTCTCGTAGTCCAGCCGCGTCAGAAGGATACTGACTGGAATCCAAATCAAACCTGCTGCCATAATGGACGTTATCCCTTTTTCATCCTCTTTTCATTGTTTTCTTAACATTCTTGCCTCATTGCATATTCTGTATTTTTGTATTCCTGCTTTGGGCGAAACTAAGGGAAAGGGGACGAACCCACAGTAACTCGAACAAGACTTGTCGAGCTCCCGGCGCGGGGCGCGAGGTCACTTTCAAAGCACCCCCTTTTCTCCACCTCTCCCCTTTCTTCCCAACACTGTTACCGACTCGATGTTACTGGCTGGCCTCTCAAGTCTTATCTTGTCGATCCGAGGGCGCATAGTGATTATCGGCTGCACCATCTTGTCGATCGATAAGCCCATCGACTTCTTTTCCCCTCAATTTTTCCGCCCTGCCATCCCCGGTGGATTGGGTCCCCGTTCGCACAATCTCCCTTGCGCCATTTTCATGATTCATTTCTCATTTTGTCATCACTCACACTCACGCTACATCCTTCTCGACGGCCAACCACCCATTCACCGATACCATTCAGTACTATCACACACCTGTTACCCTCACGCGACTCCGCATCGTCCGTGATTGGATGCTTGCCTACCTTGCAACGACCGCTGGAACGACATCACGACCGAACGAATCGATTCTTGATGAATACTTCATGAATTCACGCGACGGAAGAAGCAAGGAGCATGCGCCGAGTTTTATGAAATTCACCCGAGGCAACTCTTGGTGGTCAGCTGTTCACCCACCCTGTTTTCGGGGGGGGAGACTATTTGGCCCTGGCTCTCCTGCGGGGAGCCATTGTTGTCGCCGGGTGCCCGCTCCAGCAGTGGGCCGGAAAAAAAAAAGCGGTCTACCGAAGGAGGGATGGTGATGGACCGCTCCGGAAGGACTGACCTCGCACTAGTTTCCAGTACAGTGAGATGTCACGATACGTCGAGCTACAGTCAGTACATGCAATATCATATCCCTTTCTTTTTTGCAATTCAAAGGTATCCTCGCTCGCTACTAGTAGCCGTTTTGACAATAGCGACGAACGTGCTCGCTGAGCGGGTTCTCGCTGCCAGTGATTGTCAGGTGCTAGGGCAAGAATAAAGGGGAGTCGCGAGAGGGAACCCTCGATTGCAATCGCAGGCTGCGGGAACCCGTATACCACATATCAACGAAGCGCGAACCCTGAGCGAATTGCGTTATGCAGAAGCAGCCCACGCTGCTGCGCAAAGGTGACCTCCAACATTACCGGACGCCGGTCCAGCCACTGCCATCAATGTTGACAGCGTGACGTAGCGAGGGTCCTCCCACCGAATGACGAAGCGAGTGCCAATGAATACTGACAAACTTGGGCAAGCGTTTACGGTCCGCATAATTAGCTCGTTGCGTTCCTCGGCGTCTGGGTACAAGGCTCAAAAGAGGGAGAGAACGAGATGTGAAGGGTCACGGATGCGTATATACGGTATGTCTCTGATCGGCCACGGAGGTCGGGGTTTCCACGCCAGCTGCGCCTGGTATATATGATACATACCAACGCGTGACGACCCTGAATCTGCGGCACGAGTACAGCCTGAGGATGACAGAACCCAGACGCGTCACTGGACCATCCGTCGGAGCTAGAGCTAAACGGTCGAGAACGCAGATGGCCTGATGCGATTTGGGCGGAGGGGTTGTCCGGTTCTCGGAGCGCCCGTCGGCCCGCGGGTGTTACGAACGAGCGTAAACACTCCCCATCATCCTCTGTGGAGAGGAATGTCTGGGCATCGGGATCAGTTGATCGGTGCCGATTATGGAGCCTCAGACGCCATCGTCAACAAGATTGAAGGATTGCCGTAGGGAGAACCCGTACGGATTCAGCAAGCCTGCGAGACCTTCCTGAACGGGTCGAACGCGGCGGAGATGAAATAGGCAAAGTCTTTCAAGGGGACACATTCCATTCCTTGATGGGAGAGGGGAAGAAAGCTGGAGCGCAGAAATTGTCAAAAGAGGGAGAATGGCGATGAGGTGATCTGCGGCAGATGTGACATGAGGCAGGGCGACATGCGCATTCTTCTGTCAGTGGCAGTAGGAACGCCGCGTGAGTCATGTGTTAACTGGCACCGTCCGCGCTAAATCGGCGGACTCGTCTACATCTCAGGCCCCGTCCCAGGCGGGTAGTGATGTTCGCAGAAGAGATCACGGGATCAAAAACAAGGGGACGAGAAGGCGTCGAGTGGGAAGGGCAACGTATAGTTAGCTCAGAGGGAAACCTGGCCCAGAATATGTGGCGTAGCGAGCTGGGACACAAAGAGACCGATGCGGCAGATCTTGGGGATTGCAAACTATCACCGGCTGGCTGATCAACGTTTTTCATCCACGCACTTCAATGGGAAGGTCGGACAGCGAGGAACAATCCAAGTCACGCAGTCACGCGTGACCATCATGACATATCATGGCCCCTTCTTTTTCTCCCTTCTGGTCCTAGCGCCACGACAAATTCAGCTGGCTAGGTTCCCGAGCAGTCTACAGCAATCTGACAGGCATTTTTAGTGCTAACTCAACCCGCCACCCACAGGGCTTTCCAGGTCGGCGAGACTTGCGCTCAAACAGCGCACTCAGTTTGGCAAGCGATCAAGGGACATGTCATCCCTTTTCATCTCGTTCATTTTGGACGAGCTTCTCGAATGGAAGGGAATCCCCAAATACAATATCGCCGGCCGTGGCTCGTCCCACTAGATGGAATATTCTCTCGCCCCACTCGCCCTTCACTCTCGGGTGATCTGATCGTTCGACCAGTGACTTTTCGTGGTCTCGAATCGTGCGTTTGTTTTTGCTATGTCTATCTTTGGATGCGCTGGATTTCAATCTATTCCCAACAGAGTAACCCACGCAGCTGATGCGCCTTTGTTACGGCGTCCTTCGTTCGCTAAGCTATATGTTCCCGTGCCTTTACTGACCATGTCGCTTTTTGACTGGAGTTAACTTGATTGCAGCGTCGTGTTGACGGCGATTGGCCACTCGGTAAGTATCCGAGGCGTGGGCATAACGTGAGCAGAAGAGGCACAGTGTTATACGCTCGACTGGCATCTACACATCGATAATGGGTTTCCAGAAATCTCCCGATCAACGGAGCAAGGGGACAATGTATGAGGCAATGCTTCTTTACCTCCTTTCCGTGCCAGTCAAGGTTGATGTGAATGCCGCGGGGAATGAAGCATTGCATAGAACCAAGGTCCGTGACTCAGTGTCGGTAAGTGCGAAGTGCTCGGATTGCCCAGAGAGGAGAGAGTGAACGCCTTGCTGGTGCGTGTTCTTGCTTAAAGTCTAATTACGTGGGTAGGGTCACGTCACTGCCATCTGATGGGGGCTAGTGGGTGCATTTACCGTCGAACGACGGCATAGCGCTAGGCTTCGTCTGCTTCCCGTATAGATCTCCGGCTATTATTCGTCAGAGGAGATAATTAGATCAGTGACGTTCATTTGGGGTGTAGGCATGGAGTGATGGAGAATATCGTTGATGCGGCGAATTGGAAGTGAAAGTGGAACAATAGGATGAATTGTGATAACAGGGGTAGGGCAGCGTTTCCAGGCGAATCAGTCACACGGATCTGCGTATGACTTCAGCGGTAACGGCAGGGAAATTTTGTTTCCGTGCGACACAGGACGCACTAAGACCCTGAGAGCACAAGGGGATGATTCCTACCAAGGACAATTATTTTACTTGTTTTTTTTTTCGGAAGAAGGAAGTGTGTGATAAGATGTATATTTGGAGAAGAAGGCGAGCATGACAGGGAAATGAAAGGACGAGCCGAGATTGCAGCGTGTGGATAAAGCAGATGATGATCGGTGGTATGGTATGATGCGGCGTAGGCGCAATAGCGGTGCGAGATGAAGAAAACGTTGCAGAGAGGGGGCATGTCGCAAGGGACTGGGAATGGAGAGGGCAGGGGCGAGCGGGGACGGGACGGGCGGCCATCCTCGGCCAAGCCGGATCTTGGTGCAGCTAGTCGCCGGACCCGCGGGGCGGAGGCATGTGGAAACGGAAAAGCGGTGCGGAGATAAAATGGGAAAAAAGGGCAAGGCGTAGTCGGAGAACCAAAGGCGCAACACGGCAGGGCACCGGGGAGCACACCCGCTCTTTCGGTTCCCCTTTGCCCGATTGAATTTCCAGATGGGAATATTACCTAAACATTGCATATCATAAAGTTTGCAGGGACTACAAATTCCGGCACACGAGGACCGTGGGAAGTGGAGTCCTTATCGGCGAGAGTGTTTTGGAGGAGGGCGATATTTAGGCGGGATCAGATTTGGCTGTCGTTCCTCAGCCTCTCTCTTGAAACTCCCCCGACCGACCTCCTCCTCCTCCTCACCCGACGTTTCTTTTCTTTTTCTTTTCTTCTTCTTCTTTTCTTTGCGCTTGTGCTCTATTGTGCGGTTGGGACGACAACGCCCGCTCTTTGTTGTTTTCACGTAAGTCATCCCAACACCTCACACTCCACCAGCGTCCCCTCACCGCTATATCAGGTCCCCTCGTATTCCAGTTTTTTTATTCACGCTTTCATCTCTGCATCTCTTCGACGTCATGGAGTCCACCCTCCTCGAGCACCCCCGCAGCCCCACCTTCATGGATACTCCCTTCACTTACGACTCTCTCCCCAACCTCGAGCCCTACCTCCAGTACCCCCAGTCCCCTTACGGCGTCTCTACCATGGCTTGTATGTTCTCGGTCTCTATCACTTTCTTTTATGGCTCACTTCTCCCAAAGTGCCTGGTCCCTCGTCATCATCTCCACGCCTTGATTTCAACACTCTCAACTTGGCCAACACCATCGGCGAGTACTCGTACACTCCCTCCGCCAACTACACGACTACCTCCCCTGGTCGTCCCTACACCCCACCCGAGAGCGGCATCTCCCCCCCTGCCGTCTACAATCTCTCCGGTGGTGAGCTCTCCTCCGATGGCCTCACTTCTGGCAGGCGCAGCCGCGGCAGCGGCACGCACTCGCCCTCGTCGGTCCACAGTGTTCCGTACGCTTCCGTACCCCGTTCTCACCGCTTCAACCCTATCGCTGCACCCGCTTCTCGTTCCGCGGCAAAGACCCCGAGACGAAAGTCCCGCAACGAAGACTCGGATGAGGACGATGACGATTTCCAGCCCGCGATCGCAGCTGGAACCACTACCGATGTCCGCCGCGAGACTATCCGCCGTCAGCGCATCGAGTCTGAGCAGAGACGTCGTGATGAACTTCGCGACGGCTACCGCCGGCTCAAGGATGCTCTCCCCGTCTCCAATCAGAAGTCGAGCAAGGTTTCTCTCCTCGACCGCGCCACCACCCACGTCAAGTATCTCGAGATGACAGCCCAACAACTTCAGACGAGGCTCCAACAGGCCGAGAACGAGGTTCAGCGACTCCGCACGTGTGTATCTCGCTTCATATCTGCAACCTGATCTCATCCGCGATCTAGCGTTAACGAGGCGTTGATGCTTGGCACTGCCGAGCAAAGACATGCTGCCGCTGCTGCTGCGGTTGCAGCAGTATCACAACAATCACAGTCAAGCTTCTGATTGTTGACCTCGACCTCTCCTTCAAAACGCGCCGCATTGTCGCCTACATTATCTTTTACGGATTATTATTGCAGAGATGACCCGCATGACTGGAATACCTGCCTGGATCGCAGGTCGCATTACTACATGGACACTCGCATCGCATTTTTTTTATTCTGCATTGTTTACGACACTCGCATCTCAGCGTTTCCCTCAGATTTGGCTGGCCACGATCTCCTGATCACTTCACCGGCATCCTGGTTCATATGATTCGGCCGCGCCATTCGCTCTTGGTTTTGCGAGTTTACTCGACGGTTAGCCTGCGGTTAGCTGTTGATCGGATAAGCTCCCCCTTGAGCTGGAGATCGATGAAGATCGGACTTCCCGGTTTCGGTTGATGGAAGATACGACAAGACGTCGACGCAAGACCGCAGCACTGGTGTGCGGTGCCTGGTCACGCCACTCATCTGATGCTTGCGCGTCCATCTTGTTTTCCATTGTCCTCTGTCGCCTTCCCGTCCCAGCCGAGTTCAGTCCATCCGCACTTGTAGGCGAACGACCCCTTCGTTGGGGTTACGTGCCTCGTGCGAGCCGATACACTGGCACCATCCATCCCTCCACGTCTTCTTACTACCATGGCCGGTTTAGTTAGCCGTCAACACATACTTGGGGGGGACCGCGCACCTACACGCATTGTTTATTACGCCTGATTTATACGCATCCCGAAGTAGGCGACTGATCACCGCTTGCTTTCCGCTCTCTCTCCTCTCGTCCAGACTTGTTGGCAAGTATTGGCGAGATGTCAACGTACCTCCTACTGTGCCCCGTTGCCACGCTCCTTGGATGGGAGCAGTTTGTGGATACTGGTGTATCCGTCGGTTGGGATTCAGCTTACATGGTCTGCAAGGCTGTTGATGAAAGAACGTCCAGGACTCGATATACTCTCCCCTCGATACACCGCGGTTTCGTTCCCACTGCACTCGCCCCTCGTCTTCTCGCTAGTCGACTATACGTTGGATACGCTTGAGTGCCTCGAACGGATCGCTGATGTTG
The DNA here is from genome assembly GCA_038089195.1 of Brasilioporus rufonigricans. Lineage (NCBI taxonomy): Eukaryota > Fungi > Basidiomycota > Agaricomycetes > Boletales > Boletaceae > Brasilioporus > Brasilioporus rufonigricans. The sequence goes on along the minus strand of JBBPKJ010000001.1, from coordinate 115,444 downwards.
GTCCTGGGTCCATCCTGCCTGCTTGCAGGCATCGGAAGTATCGCTATCTGGATGACGCTTCACGATATGCACTTGTTACGCCCTACTTTGACGCCCCCCATCATCACATTGCTTCCCTCGTCTTCCACTGCTACTAGCACTCGCCTCGCCCTGGCACTTCACGTCTGGTACCATTGCTATCCGCCTTTCCCTCGACTGCACACGCGTTAGTCGTTTCAGTCCCGCGCTTCACTTGTAGGTATTGTGTATTTGTCTTGGTTCCCGACATGCACCAAGCTGTACTGCGTCCATGATGTAGCACCGCTGTTGTTATAACCTATAGTATATGAAACGACCATCGCTTTCTGTTCGTGATTATGTGATACGCGTGAATGAGCTTATCGGTGACGGAAAAGAATGTCGGAGGGTGAGCTTATCGCCGGACCAGGATTCGGTTTCTGTTCTCGAACCACAACGCTGAGCACAATGTCAACACAGAAAGGAGTGGATCCCGAGAAGTTGGCCGTTCAGCGGCAGCTGAAAATCAAGACTGGTGCAACCAAACGGTGCGCGTTTCAGAACTCTACTTCTGCCTATCTCTCCGTTCTAGAAACATTGACCATGTCACATCGAATGAAAACAGGCTGCTCAAGGAACACAATCTATACAAAAAGGAAGCGGAGGATCACCAACGCAAGCTCGACCGAATCATCGCGGAGAACGGTGAGGAGTGGAACATCAAAAATGCTGTACGTGTCTCGCCTAGCCTGCGTCACACACACACGCCATACCGCGGTGGCTCGCTTGCTGCGTGTCGTGCGTGCGTGTGGGCACAGCGCGGAAATGAGAGTGCGCTAATTCGATTGTGATGCCTGCGTTCTCGTCTTCGGTGGCTCTTTTGCCTTTTTTCCAATGGACGGGATGGGTTCCGTAGAGAAGGATATTGGAAGAGTCTCACAGAATGATCAAGGACACGAGCGATCGTTTGGAAAAGGCGGTGCAGGAGCTCAAAACGCTCATCGTGGGTCTTCCATTTCATTCCATGACGTCTGTGTCTCCTATCCTCCTATCCATTACACAGGATCCCGTCAAGTCGAGGCCAGAGTTCTCCGAAGACAAGGAGCTCCTGGACGCCGAAAAGGAACTCACAGAAGCATCCGCGTGAGTCTACCGATAGATGACTGAATCGAAGCATGCTTCAATTCAATTCATACCAGGGCATTGCTAGCCGACAAAGCGCCCTGAGAAGTCGTCTGGAAACGCTATACCCGCACTGCTGACGAAACCACATTGAACGTCCTGCGACGATTGGTTTTTGGACGGATGCCTCCACCTCGTTCTCTCATATCAGAAAGACAAAATACCACGGATGTTTTTGTCGTATCGTATTCCTACCGCCGCTTCATTGGGCTCGATCGTTTTATTCCCGTGTGTCCATATCTACGCCACGGCGTTGTGAATCATGAGTGCCCCTGAGTACCTCCAGTTCTTCCTGTTCCCGCGCGGCCTTGAGGCGGATGAGGGCGTTCAGGATGCCCACCCATGCATCGCGTCCTGCCCTCTCTTCCTGCAACCCCAGACTGACCTCACCCGTGCCTGTACCGTCTGCGGGGATGGTCACGCCCAGCGACGGGGGCACGGACCCGGGAGGCGGTGCGTTGATTGCGGAGGGGGCGATACGAGACTGTCGGATGTGTGCAAGCGACGAGCGGATGGCGACCTGTATGGACTGCCGAGCAACGGTGACTAGACGTTCCGGAATGCCAGTGCGTGGGGAAGAGAGAGGCACTCACGTCCAGTCGCTCAAAGTATTCGCTCACTTCGAGCACGAACTGCTCGGAGCGTTCCTCGCCTTGGGGGAGGTTGTCGTCGGGGCTGTCGGTCTGCGGTAGCGTCAGGAGCGACACGGACGATGCGGCGAGGGAGAGCAGACGGCCGATGTCCTGTGCGCGAGGGTTGTTGGTTGGATTAGCGGGGCTGGACGGAAGGAGGGGTGGAGGGGCGAACCCGCTCTACTTCTCCGAGCGCGTATATCTGACGTGCCGTTCGACTCGAAGTCCATATTGGATCGATCTCCTCGCTCGAGTCGGGCTTTGTTCGTTCTTCTGGCTGCGACATAAAGCCAGCGTATAACTTGGCGATAGAGGCCGGTCTCGCTGTCAATTTCCAACGACGCAGAGCAGAGCAAAACAGCAAAGTAACAGAGCAAATAACAATTACAGGTGCATTACTATCGGGTCGTGTCATAATGTACTAGTCTCAGGCAACCTTTGCCTTCTTAGCGGGCGGAGGTGCGGGTTTGGGATCCCCTTCCTTGCGCTTCTTCGTCCCTCCCCCACTCTTGATGTTGCTCAACATGTCCTTGATCCTGTCGTTAACCGCACATGCGATTTTGCCAACCTCAGAGTCAGCACCATTGAACGTGATGGCATTCCGGATCATGAGGTCCATGTCAGCCTCGAAGGTCTCTATCGAGTCGTACTTGTCATTATCCAGCTTCATACGAATCGTTCTAAGGTCTCTTGCATCCTTCTTGGGGATGACTTGGAAATACGTTGGAATGCCCAGGGATACGGGGTCGACGGGGTCTCGGAAAACGAACGAACTAGTTCAAAAGGTGCTTAGCCAAGTCATCCCGAGTCAAACCATGGGATAAAACACTTGCATGTCTTCTTTCACCAACGTCGTTATCAGCCCTTGCAAACTTCGTTTCTCGGCCCAGGAAAGCTTCCTCTCGGATGCCTTGGCCCACTCCCTCTTGAACACTTTTTCCACCGCATCCGCGCAGGTCACAGGATAAGTCGTGGGAGGATTGAATTTGCGACAATTGCTGAAAACGAGTTCGGCATCCTTGGCAAAGTCCTCCATCGTGGAATATTTGCCCTCCGTCAACTTCTGGCCCATAGTGCCGAAGTCCATTGGGTGCTTGATTTCTTCATAGTAACTAGACGCGAGTCAGTATGCTTAACATTTCCACCCCATCGGTCAAACTCACGTAGGGCAGCCGTCCCTTATAGGGTCTACTGGTTGGCTAAAGATGGGATATTCGGCAAGCCTCGAAATTACCCTCAGCACGTCTCTACATTTCTTCTCGTTGAGCGGAGTGGCAGAGTGGGCAGGCCGAGGCTTTGAAGGTGAAGGCTCAGCACTGGGAACCTCCCGCTCTTTCCCTTTTACGGAAATGCGTGGTGCCTCCGGAGCTGGTGCAGGAGTTGGCGCAGATTCAGATCCTTTCTTCTTCGGCTTGGGTGGTGCGGGGGCGGTCTTCGGCGTAGTTGCAGGAGGTCGCTCAGGCACTGACGTACTCGTGCTGCTCGAGGGTCCATTCGACTTATCTTTTCTCAATATAGGCGTAGCATACGCCAAAATGTCATCGTCACTTTCAACGTTTGGTTTTCGGCGCTTGCCGGGGGGTCCACTACCCGAAGCCTTGGCCGGAGGAGATTCCTTGACCGATTCTGCCATCTTGCGCTGACGCTTCTCTTCATCCTTTTCCCGTTCGATCGCTATGACTTCTTGGAGCAGGTCGTGAGATCCATCGTCGACATATGGCGGTGGTGCCTCGTCTGGGATCTTAAGTTGGCGAGCCTTGAATTTCGGTGCTTTAGAAACCTCCGCCGATTTCACTACCGGCTTTACCACCGGCTTTTCATCGATTTTCTCAGGCGGCTTGACTTGGGCACCACCGACTTTGAGCTTGATGATGGGCCGGGGAGCGAGCTGCTCGGCGGAAACGGGAGGAAGGGCTGACACTCGCGTCGAAACCCGCGTAGGCTGTGGTGGAGGTTTCTGAGGCAATTGTTTAACCACGATAGACGGCAACTCTTTGCGGGCAGGTTCCGCAGCCTTGTTGGCAACCTCAAGCGTCTTGTTGATGCGATTCCACACTGATACCCCGTATTGCTCAGCGACAAACACGACGCGAGAGTTGACGGCTCACATTTCTCGAAAAAGGTCTCAAGGAATATTGCCTCGGTGTGTGCATAGCTACCAGCGACATTGTATCGCTTCGCGTTCACAATCATAACGCGGAAGTCGGCTTCAAATGCGAAACGGTCCTTGTAATGGCCTTCCTCCAGTTTCGCGCCCATGGTACTTAAATCCATCGGGTTTTTAATGACTTCATAGTAGCTAATGAGGGCTCGTTATTACAAGTATCAACAGCGAAAACGGTGAGGTACAAACTTTGGTGCATGGTCCCGTACAGGATCGACTGGCTGCATAAAAAGCATCGCATTCTTGTGCAGTTTCAGTTTCTTGAGCGCGTTGCGACAAGCACGCAAGTCGTTCACGCTCATTCCACCCGCTTGCGCTTTTGGGACATGAGGTGGCTTGACGACACCCGAGGGTTTTGACTTTGGCTTTGGCTTGACTTTCGTAGGCACGGAAGGTGGCAGCATGGCTCCAGGACGTGCGATGGCAGTGGGAGTAGTAGCAGAAGGCGTCGAAGTACGAGCTGCACTGGGCATGATCTTGAGCTTGGGGGGAGCAGGAGTTGCAGGTACGACGTGGGTACGTTGAGGTGGACCACCTGTCTTGATCGGTCGCTGGACTTTGGCCGGCACCTTCATGGGGAGGAGCTGAGGAGATTGTTCTACCACAGGAGTTGGAGGAAGGTGGATGGTGACCTTGGGTGGTGTTTCTTCGACACCTCTGAGCACCATATCGGCAAGCTTGATGACACCCCATCGAACTTCTTGATCAACGTCGGGGGCACTGGGGAGTGATAGCGCTTAATCCAGGCGTATCCACCAACTGAAGACGTGAAATTCACGTACAGTACGATCGGCATCAGGAACTCTCGCAACACTTCATTTTTTCCAATCTCGCGGTCTTTGCGAAGGACTTTGATCATGAGGTCCACGTCACTCTTTTTGGCCTCTTTAGCCTGGGGAGGCATAGAACCATCCTCCTCAATGAGCAAGGACTCTGTATCTTTCAATGCATTCTTCATCTCGCCCATAGAGACCAGGAGGGCCAAGCTTTGACAAGCAGACCGGGCCACATGACGCCGAACAACCCGTGAAGGGTCATTCATCATTACCGCCAAAACATATCGCATGATAGCGGGTGTATACCATTTAGACATGAAGAGTCCATCGAAGGCGGCGATCCGGACCTGAGTGTAATTCCCCTCGCTGATATCGATTAATAAGGGTAGAATGGAGCTACAATCACAAGAACTACGTACCGAGTGAGTGGAAAGAAAACTCGCAGGTCATTCGGAAGAAGACTAGCTACCGTCAAGAGAAGGTAGAACTGAAGTCGATCCATAAATGAGCTTGATTGTATAAAGAGGGGATTACTGACCTCCAAAGCTGCAACCGTAACGACATTGTGAGGTGATGAAATTAACCTATCCATGCTCCGATAACGGCTAATCTCATCAACCGCTTGCTTCAGTAGATTGGTATCATCGGCACTCTGTTCCGACCGTACTTCTTCCTTCAGGAGTTCACCACGCTCCGGCGGAGCAATTGATACCGTGGCACAGGCCGCCGTGGAAATTAGCGTGCAAATATAGAAAGCATCAGAATACTTTGACGCAGAATGAGCGTAGGCTGTATCCTAAGTTTCAGTGACACATACTGGGTTCGCTGTGTTATCATTGTAGCGCAGCTGATCCACAAGGAACTGTCGGACTACTGCGGGGGTCTTACCGTTCTCAAAACGTATTTGAGAGATGGCATGAACAAGCGCCTGCACCACCGATAAGCTTTATCTGAATTAGATGAAACACAGCGCACCTTGCGAACGAAATACTCAGCAAGGTCGGAAAAGTCGTTCGGTTTCGGAACATAACTGTGAGTGAACAGATCTTGGTTCGCGTCTTCGGGTTCATAGCAGTAACGTAAAAAGAGTTTGAATAGGTGAAAGAGACCTAAAAAATCAAGCCGTCGAACGGCACACTACACCCAATGTTATCCATGATCTAGAGCGAAATCTTCTCGACCTACGTTGACGAGGGCGATCGCAGCTTCACACCGTATCCGATAATAATAGTTAGAGACGAGTACCGTCTTCGTAAACGTGCTGGAAACGATAGCCGTCGGTTGTCTGGCAAGGGCATGGATAGCCTACAGTCGAGTCAGATCGTTCCAGCGTTAGAGTACATAAAATGAACTCACCTCGAGCTGGGCAACGACATCTCTGTCACGCTGTAGCTGAGAGACCCACATGAAATCTGGTTGCTCGAATGCAATGGCAGCGATCCATTCAAAGTCAGCATCCATTCGGATCCACTCGTACGTGGCACCAGACATAACCTGTTCATCATCTTCCGTCCAGTCGGCCACTTTCCAGATTTCTCTCTCCTTTTCTTTCTCCCAGATCTCCAGCCCGAATCCCATGTCAATGAGGCCGATAGCCTCTGCAGCCTCAACATCGCCTTCGGCTGCTGCTTGTGCCGCCGCTTGGCGGGCGAGGTAACGCTTAGTATTTCGGCGGATACGCTTGTATTTCGTATTGAAGGGCACCTCGTAGCGCTTGAACGGAGACCTGATGTCAAGCACATGTTCATAGGGCGTCCCATCGGCTTCGTGTATGCGAACAGTCATTTGGCCCTGTTAACGATAGTAAGAGACAGGTATCATATCGCAGCAAGGACGTACCTCAAAAAATAGGACAGGCTTGTAAAGCAATTTCGACACTTCATTATGTTCAAGGGCTTTGAAGGCAGGAGCCTCTTGTCGCATGGTAATTTCCACGGCCATCTTCTTCCGATTAAATGACGCAGAGAATCCGAATGCGGGACATCCACTCCCATATATCCATTGCTCGGCGAACGAGCGCAGATCAATGCCGCTCACCTTCCTACAAGTACGAAGAAAAGAATGAGTCGAGAGGCAATTATTTGGCAGTTCGCCACTAATCGCGGATAAAAAAATTTTGGGGAGAACACGAGATAGGCCGAGCGACGTCCCAGACTTCCCAAGCCGTCGATCAAGGATGTGGAGTACAAGTGGCGCCTTCAGGTTGACGAACGGGAGCGTAGCGGCGTCGGGAGGGTCAAGATGTTGGGGCTGACACATTGGTGGCATGGAACCGTTATCCCATTCAACGACGCGTTGCATGTCTCGCTTCAGCCGGTAGCGGTACTCGTTATTCCCAAGCGACTTGCGGACGAAGAGACCCGTTATGTAGAGAGCAAGCCCATTAACGAGCCAGGTATCGGACCAGGACTTGGCCTGAATATTGATACCCATCCATTGACATGCGAGACTGTGACTAAGCGCCTGCCTAGTTTCGATTACTTGCTCGATGGCATCTTCACCATGGAGGAGATCGACAGTGACCAACGAAAGGGTTGCGCTATCGAATCGTTGAACCGGCATCTCGTCGACAGCGACTACCTTGAATGAACCAAACGGGTATGAGCCAAAATCCGTGCTATAAAAGTTCATCGCCGAGCGCAAGAACGACGTCGAGGTGTGCAGCACAGATTCTTGACCGGACAAACAAAACGCATACATGAGCGGCTGCGTGACACCCGATGCCTCTTCAGATGAATCTGCAGCGATCGAATGGACATGGAAGGGCCCCGCAGCGAAGGCGACGTGCTGCACGGACGTCAACACCGTTTGTGAAAAGAGGAATATAGTCTTGTTGGAATTATTAGGATGGGCAACCTACCATAGCACTGTCAACGAAGTGCGAAATAGAGCGGAACGGAGACATGCCTGTTCCACGAGGTCTCCACTACAGACGACTACAGTCGGTATGGCTTCCTGCCGCCCGTTGAACTCGCCATCTTCGTCCGGGTGCATCAAGTCGGGTTCCTCCAGATACCTCGGAACAACAAACTCGAATTCCCAAGTACACTTTTCCCAAAAGTTATCCAAGCAAGGGACCCAGCATCTGGCAGCGTCGGGAGAGGAAGGGATAGTATACGCATGAGGGACGCGCTATGATAGGTGAGAATTTCGGCGAGGTGTATGCGCGTGTCGGATATACTTACATATGGATAAGCGTCCGTGGGTAGCACAAACTGTATACCATCTACAGGATTTCGGAGGCTATACTCGACGCGAACAACAATAGGCAGGAATTCTGGACCTGGAGCCGGAGTCTGTGAAGGACCAGGGGTCTGGGGCTCGGGAGTCCCAACTGTTTGTGGTATCTCAGGTTGAGCGACTACACCAAGAAAAGAAGACGAGGGGAAGATCACCTTCGCTGACTACACCATTCGCCATTGAATGCCCGACATGACCCGACTGTCTCAAGGAAACCTCTTTTGGGATGGCGATTGACAGCTCTCCTTCATCGCCCTCTGCGAGTGCAGAATACAGCTTTCTTTTCAATTCTGGGTATGTATGGCAATCCTGGGGCGTGGAGATGTTGATGTGTGCGAGCGGATCATGATGCATGAACTCAGCCCGATGGGATGCAACTGTGACTGAGTGGATCGCTTAAAAATCCCAAGAGTCAGACGGGGGGAAGGACGGGAAGGACGACTCGGACTAATACATACTGCACTGTCTAGAATGGAGATGAATGGTCCGTAGGTTCGCATTGTTTGGTACGACGGTGATCTCGGTGTATCCCTAGAGTAAGAAAAAGGACGTTGCTGCGGTGAGCGATGCTCGTTGAGGGGTGCAAGGCAAAACAGCACACCCAAAGAGAGCCAGAGAAGTCAATTTCCAAGACGACCTTTTGGTGGCTAGTAGAGACGCGCACAAATGTCAGTCTGAGCGGGCGGGGAAGAGAAGAAGGATGCTTATATGGAGAAGCCACGACGGACGTGCTCGCGCTGCATTCTTGACGTTGTGCACCAAAGACAAGGGGCCTTGAAAGGGGGTGTTTTCGAGCTCGTAGCGCGTGCGTGTAGTAGGATATGAAAGTAAGGAACGAAGGGGCGAGTCGGTCAGAATTGCTTCGTGTTCGTCGCCGGCAGCGGGAGCGCTCTGAGTGGGATTCAGTCACTAACCAAGCCTGAAGCAACCGACAACCTATTACGTAATACACCCACCCTAGTGGCTGTCCTTTGTCGATATCGTCGTGATCAGCTACTACCAGGATGGCCCCAAAGTCGATATTCAGGCAGCCAGGGGCAAAGCATTTCCAGCTTGTTCACAGATCACAGAGAGACCCTCTCATACACGACCCCGATGCCTCTCAGCACGTGCTCAAAGCATTCGTGAGGGCAAACGACAACAGGGTCGGTCTCTTCTTGGCTTTGCTTTGTATTCCCGACGCGAGATCACACAGGGAAAGACCCGTGCAGACCTAGAGGCTACCATTGCACCAGAGGTCATTGACATCCGTGCCAACGTCGGAGAGGCAGCTCTCTACGGCATCTACTTTGATGATACCGAGTACGACTACATGCAACACCTCCGCCCAGTGGGAACAGAAGAGGAGGGTGTAGAAAGCATCCTCATTGATGCCCCGCCATCTCAGAACAGATCCATGTCGAAAGGTAAGAGAAAGGTAAATTCGGACGGTCCATTGCACGACCTACCCGCCGAGGCACTGCCATCAAAGACGGAGATGCCCAGAAACTTTGAGACACAAGAAGCCGTCCCATCCTCGATCGCTGGGTTTCAACCGGATATGGATCCTCACCTCAGGCAGACACTCGACGCTCTTGAAGATGATGCATTCGTAGACGACGATGTGGACGACGGTTTCTTTACAGAACTGGTCCGTGACGGTGAACGGGTCAAGGATGAAGAATTTGACTATGACTTCTACGAATACGGACCACCTGAGGCACAAAACGACGAAGAGGAGCAGGAAGGCAAAGATGAAGGTTGGGAGGCGAGATTTGCAAAATTCAAAAAAGAGCAAAAGAATGCACCTCCACCCCCTGGTTCCGACGAGGATTTTGACTCTGACGATGGCGATACAGTTGGAAACTTGCCGAAGCTCCCCGTGATTGGTGGTAAACGCAGACGAAAGGGCACCTCAGATGCTTCAGGGTACAGCATGAGCAGTTCCTCGATGTACCGCACAGAGACGTTACTTACACTGGATGAACGTTTTGATCAAGTATGTGTATTCTCGCTCTCGGCCGGATGCTATTCGAATAGCTCTTCACTTCCAGCTCATGGCAAAGGAGTATGGCTCGGATGAAGACGCCTTGGACAATGACGAACTGGAAACAACATCGACTGGTTCATCGTCATCCTCTTCCTCCGCCCCAGACTTAATAACGTCTCGGGAAGACTACGCTGAGATGGTGGACGAATTTATGGACAGGTACGAATTACTTGGACGAAGACTGAAGCCTGTTCTTGCCGGGGAGTCCGGTGCAGACAAGTTGGAGACGCTCAGACGCGGGCTAGGACAAGACGAAAGGGTGCGGGTGATCGCTATAGAGGCGGACGACGAAAACGAGCTAGACGACGAAGAATTGTTCAGAGCTTACAACACGAATGAGAAAGAGGACCGTTGGGACTGCGAAACCATTTTGAGTAAGTGGTCTGGACGGTAGGATAGCACACATTCTGACGGATCTCAGCGACGTACTCGAATCTGGAAAATCATCCACGCATCATTCGAGCACGAACCTCGAAGCCTGTGCCGAAGATCAAGCTTGATTCACGCACCGGACTACCCAGCGTCATGAACGATGGGATCAAGGGAGGTGAGGATAAGGATGAAAAAGTGAAGCGAGGTCAGTTGGTCAATGGATTGCGATAGAGCAATACTCACTTCCGCTGCTTCCAAGGCGTCGTCAAACAAACCGTCAGTCGCCCTCGGGATGAGTCAAAAGAAGACAAAAAGGCACGCAAACAGGTCGTCAAGGCAGAACGACAAGCACGACGTGCAGACAAGAAGACGATGAAAGAAGGGTTTAATTCGGAAATGAGGCATCAGGCACAGGGGCTGTCTAACAAGGCGACGCTGCGTAGGATACGGAAGCTGTGATGATGCTTAGTGTACAGGGGGCACCCATAAGAGGCAACTTGACCAAGGGTGAACCGAAAGAAGTTGCTTGTTATCTTGTACCACGACATCGAGCACGTTCGCGACGATGGAGTCGCCGCTGCTACGCTCGCCGGTGCAGGGCACCAACAACGTAGCACCGGGCAGGTCGCGGAGCAGCACCAGAGTGGCCGACGATATGACCAGTTTGACGTCGTTCAACCCGTTCTCGGAGGAGGACGAGAACGACCTGTCCTCGTATACCCTCGTCACGTCCCTATTCTCCCGCATGAGGAGCAGCTTTGCAACTCCCCTCGTTGCTGCATCCGCCCTACCCCCTGCCGCCGGTTCGCAAACAGTCCAGAACAATGACCAACGACGTCCCTCTGCAACTGTCCTGCACAACAACCATTCCTCCTTCTCTAGGTCCTCTTCCGAGCAGCGCCCAGTCTCGCTCAAACTTGTCTCTGCCGTACCCGCCCCGCCCCTTGTCTCTCTCACTCCCGTCGTCTTCGAGGCACCCTCCTTTGGCCATGACTCCGACCGGTCACCCTCTCGGGGCGGTGTTCTCCCGTTCTACGAGGCTCCAGACGGGGGCGCAGTCGGCACATCGATTCCTGGGTTCCCGATCCAGGACGACGCTCGCAGCATACGCACTTCCGCTTCTCTCAATAAGTCTGCTTCTGTCTCGAAGGTGATTCGCAGAATACGCGGAGAAGGTGCGTTGAGGATAAATAATCACCTCTTAACTCACTGACTGTATTCTAAAGGCTTGTCCCGCGACTATTGGATGGACGATGAGAACGCCAAGGAGTGTTACGATTGCAAAAGCGTCTTTACAACCTGGCGCAGAAAGCACCATTGTCGGATTTGCGGCAAGTTGGAATTGTCCTTCATATTCTTCGTTTTTCTGAGCCATTTCAGGTCAAATATTCTGTTCACGTTGTGCTTCCAACATTATCAAAGGCTCCCGCTTTGGTCATGACGGCATGGTGCGCGTATGCAACCTTTGCCTCGAGAAACTTGCCAAGGTAGATGAAGATGAGGACGATGACCATCGCTCCGTCGTTTCGTCAACTGCGTCGCCCTTTCCCGCACACCAACTTGGTTCAGATACCATTTCCCTCGGTCTTGGTCATCATCCTCAATCTCCTTTCGCTGCGTCACAATTATTTGAGCGCACAGATGAGCCCTTCAGTCTATATTCTATCGCGGAAACAAAACGCTTTGCATCTTCCTTTGAGGAGACCGCATCCAACTCCCCTCTGGAATGGGAACCTGTCCGTGACTCTACTGCACCCTTCCGCAGAACCGTTACCGAGGACGAGAAGGACCCCGCAACGCTTGGCCATCAACAAAACCAGACATACACGCCCCCTGCCACGGTCCCCCGTGCCAAGACACCTGTTGACTTTCCAGTCACCGTTCCAGTAAATGTTGACAGGTCTGCAATGAGTACGATTCAATTTCCTTTGAGCTCCCCAGAGCATTTTGCTGGGCCGGACAGTCCGGTGACGTATGGGCCTATGAGGTCCAGATTTAATAGTTTCGGGGATTTCGACGGCGCGACTCCGTTTATCAGGAGCAGGGTACAGAGTCGCCTGGACAACTTCCCGGTTGTCGAGGGATGGCGAACGAGGCGTGATTCTACTGCGTAAGTCGACTATTTGACATTCTTGCGTTCTCCGCTAAGACCCTCTTTGACTGTTAGATACGCCCAGGAACTCAACCTCATTTCCATGTTCCACCTCCGCATCATGCTGCGCCAAATGCTCACCACTGAAAATATCCCCGATGTGAAAGAATGGGAAGAAACCTTGCTTAAAATCTCCCTCCGCATTGCCCGCGACCTCACTTTTACTGCTGTCCCATACCACCAAGGCGAGGATATGGATGTCCGTCGATATGTGAAGATCAAGAAGATACCCGGTGGGACTCCCTCGGATTCGGAATATGTCGACGGCGCTGTCATCACAAAGAACGTGGCACACAAACAAATGTTAAGGTCGCAACGGAACCCGCGCGTCATGCTCGTCACGTTCCCCCTCGAATTTCATCGCGTCGAGGGTCAATATGTCCATTTTGGTCAAATCCTCCGCCAAGAGAAAGAGTATCTCGGCAACTTGGTTAGCAGGATCGCAGCGCTAAGACCGCATATCGTCATGGTGGAGAAATGTGTGTCGAGGATTGCACTGGAGGCTCTTGCTGAGAACAATATCGCTGTTGCCCGCTCTGTGAAACCCTCCGCCGTCTCATTCGTAGCTCGTATGACGCAGGGAGACGTGTTCTCTTCCATGGACAAACTCGCTCTTGAGCCACGTTTAGGTCATTGTGGGCGATTCCGTGTTCAAACATTCGACCATCCACTTATCCCAGGGCGACGCAAAACCTACATGCGTTTCGAGGGCTGTAATCGTGACATGGGTTGCACAATTATCTTGAGGGGTGGGGATTTTGAAATATTGAGAAGGGTGAAGAAAGTTACGAGGTTTTTGACCTTTATCGTCAGAAACTTAAAATTGGAGACCCATCTTTGGAAAGACTCGATAATCACAGTGCCCTCCTTGTCCTTGGACGCCGTTCCTGCGGCCATGACAAAACAGGAACAGCCACTCGATGATACCAATGGGAATGGGCTCGGGAGTGGGACGTCTGTACCATCTTCGGTATCCTTGGTTCAGTTGGCAATCCCCGCGGACAAGGTGAAGGCGAAGGCGGATGTGTTGTCAATTGAAGATACGGCTGAAGAAGATCTTCCCGATGCAGACGCCGAGCGACTCAGACTTTCGAAACGTATCCAACAATCGATCGAGCCTTATCACAAGACCTTCATTTCTGTCTCCTCCACACTCCGTTTTCCACCTCCTCAGCCTATACTGCGCATGGAAGAGCTAGACGAGGAGCTTACACGGGCTCAGCGCGCGTGGGAGGACGACCTCGTGCGACGGGGAGAGAAGGGTAATACTGACCAACCCAAGCTTGTCGACAAAGCAGCATCTCGCACACCAACGCCTGAAATAAAGGCAGTGGATATCTCATCGAACGATGGTCCCCGAGACACGGAAGACGTCAAAGCACAGATTGAAGCCCTTGTTCTTCCCCCTCGCACGCCTTCGCCCGAAGCTGACAAACACCTCCGGGTCGAGGACCCAAAGGGCTACTTCGACCCTCAACCCAATACTTCTGGCATTATTTTACCTGGGTCCCCTTTTGTTCTCTCCCCTCATCCCATCAACATGTCAAGCCTTCCGTGTATCGAACCCGTGCCTTTGAAAACTACAGCAGACATTGCCTTAGAATCTCAGCTCAGCCTTGTTAAATTTCATCATGAAGAGCAACGTCGAATCTGGGAGTGGTATTTGCGCAAGAACGCGGACGATTTCGTCGTCGAGAAATACCAGTGTATCGTTCTGTGGCGGTACACGGTTCCTATCGAAGAATTTGGAATGCGACGTGCGTGCTTCGCCCCCAGCTTGCACTACATCACATTTTACGGAGAAAACGATTGTACGCTCGGCCAGTTCATTGAAAAAGCTGTTCACGATACGCTGGTGCAATTTCTTGACCCCAAAGCGCTGTGTGCAGGGAAAGGGTGTAACCAACCTCTTGCACGGCATTGCCAAGTGTTCGTGCACAATAACACAAGACTGGCTGTGGCTGTCGAACAATGGGATGGTCAAATCAAAGCGAGGAACATTCACCCTGCCCCGGATATGATCACTACTTGGAGCGCGTGTCGAGTCTGCGGGTCGGCAACACCGTTCATACCCATTTCTGAGGAGATGCAGCGGTATTCGTTTGCCAAGTTCCTCGAACTCCACTTTTATCCTGCGGACGTCCAGCTCGTGCAAGGTGCAGGGTGCCAACACAACATTTACCAGCACCATATCAGATACTTTGCTACAAGGGGGATGACCGTGCGATTCCAAGCGGATCCTGTGACGCTGCACGAGATCGTTTACCCTGCAATGCGCATCCGTATACAACCCGAAGTACAACTTGAGCTCAGAAATGCCGACTTCGAGAGGCTACATAGGCGGAATACGGCATGGTATAACGCGCTTGTGGACGATCTCAAGCTCATCAATATCGATGCTGCTACCGGCGAAGAAGAACACGACGCGAAACTCACGGCAGATATTAACATTCTCATCTCGCGTGCGGAGGCAGAACGACAGGAAATCGCGCAACTTATCAATAAAGTTTATCAGGAGTCCTCACCCACGGACACGCTTGCTCTCAACCAAGTTCGTTCATTCAGACAAGACCGTATCGTCGCTTGGCAGGCCGACTTTGACAAGCTTCCCAAGCCGCGCAATCTTGATCGGAGTGGACGTCGAGTGTCTGCGTTCAACTCTGTGCAGGCAATGTGGCCAAGGCGACGATATGACCTTCCGAGCCCATTCGGCGAGTCGCACATGCCTTCTGCAAGCGTTTCGGAGGCGGAAGAAGGGGGGCCAAGCAGGAGACGGATCACGAACGAATCGTTAATCTCGAGTGCGTCAGAGGCGTCAGAGGCAGAGCCGGAGGCGCAATCGGAGAAGCTTGCCGAGAAAGTGGATCCGCTGAGAAGCGATGATGAAGTACCTTGTATACCACCCGTGGATCTCATGTCTCCGACGAAAAGGTGCGACCCAGATAGCGACTCGACCATCGGAGCCTCGAAAGAGGAACCAGTATTATCCCCGACTCGCCGTGGCAAGCAGGTACGTTGATAATACCAACATCTCCTTCGCTGGCAGTTGATCAGGTGACAGGCAAAGCAGGCTGAGCAAAGCAAACCCGAAGTGAACCATCCCCCTCCACGTGTCTCTCGCCTCCCTCGTCGCATAGCGCAACACCCTAGTGTCGCGGAACTTGTCGCACGCTACCAAGACTTTATCCCTGCTACCGGGGTCGAAGAACTCGCCAAGACCGCACTTGCCCCTCCTCCTGTTTCTGAGAGTGAGCAAGAAGATCTCACCACCACCTTGACCAATGTAAAAACCTCAAGGCCAGTTTTACCACGCAACGCCATTCGTGGGAGGCAGAGACACGAACTCACCAGGAAACCTTCTACATCTGATTTCGAATCTGGGTATGCAGCAAATGCAGCACCAAGATTTAGGAGGTCGCTCGGAGGGCAAGGACAAAATACGACGAAATTACCGGGAGGATCGTCTATTGAATCTCTAATTCCCTCCGGGCGGGCATCTCCAGATAAGAGAGGGATGAGAGTGGTTGGTGAACCACCATCTCCAACACCCAATGGGAAACTATTACCACCACCCCCTGGACGCATCGTGCGGGGAAAATCATCCAGAGGGATATGCAGAGAGGGGCCTCAACAACGACTCACGTCGAGTGGGGCGCCCAAGCCAACGTTCAGACGACCTCCCCAGGGAGCTGGAACAAAGGTCTCAAACATCGCAAGACATTTTGAACGCATCAATCGGGAGAATGAGAGAGCTAATCGACGGTATACTGTCATCCGTGGGCGCAAAGTACGCCCAGTTGCCTCTTCTCGTGCTACGGTAGAAGTGCTGGAAAGCATCAAAGATGCGATCAAAGACGAATCCGATATGTCTGACAGTTCTAGTGAGGCGGACGACGAAGGTGGTGATGAAGACGAAGGACACAAGTCTACGGAAAAAACAACTGAATCATCTCCTGAGCAGTCTACGACCTTAACTGACCCCTCAATTCCGAAGGAACCAGTTACATTTATAGAACCCTCCAACGTTCAGGAGATAAGCCCACCAGCCCCTGTCATATCCACTACGCCATTATCTCCTCCTGTTCCAGAACGGTCTTTCCCACCATCTCCATTATTGAACACTCCTCCGGAGACGAACCTGCCGCCGACACCGCCGACGCTTTCGCTGGAAGAACTTCCAGGACGCAGTTCAATCTTTGGACAAGCATTCTCCGGACTGTGGCCTCCCCGGGTCCCTTCAAAGCGCATAGAGTTTGATAACGAAGATCCATTAAATGATCCAGAGCACATATTCAGAGATTCATCGATGGTTGTTAGGACCGACGAACCCACGTCGATCATTGCTCTTGCGCTTAAGTGTGTTCCTTGTATCTTTCTGGAAAATATGCTGACAACAAGAATGTCAAGCTCGCCACTCTATCGCGATATGCTTGCGAAATCTCGCGCTGAGAAACGGACGTCTCGTGAACCAAGGGTCAGTGAAGGCGGCGAGGCGTTTATGCCAGATGATCAATCGATGTCTGAGTGCTCGTCAACATGGGGAGTCGTCAATGTGGACACCTCGGAAGCTGTCAATCTCACCGACGAGCTCAAGTCTCCATCTACGAAAATGTCTTGGGTCATTTGTAAGTGCTACTACTTTTTTGCGATACTGAGCTGACTGTATGCGTGATGGACAGCGTTTGAGAGCGGCGGGCTGACAATCAGCTGCACTATACTATATCCTGAACAGTTCGACGCATTACGCAGGACGTACGATTGCGACAGGGGCATAGTAGAGTCCTTGTCGCGGTGCGTCAAGTGGGACGCTCACGGGGGCAAGTCCGGGTCGGCGTTCTTGAAGACTCGAGGTTCGGGCCGATTTAGCTTGCATGTCCAGCCGTTAGACTAATCTTAGTCGCTAGATGACCGGTTCATTGCAAAAGAGCTCTCGCGCGCGGAGTTACAGACGATGGAAACTTTTGCCCCTGCGTACTTTGATTATATGGCATTGGCTGTCAGTGAAAATGTACGTCATTTGACTCGCCTGCTTACGGGGAATAGGCTGTCTAATCTTGCGATTAGCGTCCCACGCTGCTGGCCAAAGTTTTCGGGTGTTATAAACTGACGTTCAAGAAGGTCAAAGACAACGGGACGGGCAGAGCTAAAGTGACTCACATGAATTTGCTTGTCATGGAGAACCTGTTCAACAACCGTCGATTTGCAAAGGTACGAGGAAACCTGACCCACTAGTCATCTTGTGCTGATCGTATCCTTCGACAGATCTACGACCTCAAAGGTTCTACTAGGAACCGGCATGTACAATCCACAGGAAGGGAGAACGAGGTTTTACTGGACGAGAATCTTGTTGAAAGTAAGCGATACATTGCATCCCTAGCGAGCATTCCTAACCATTTGCCAAAGCTGCCCATCTCTCACCTTTCTATCTCAAAGAACATTCTAAGAGAATATTGCGTGGCGCATTGTACAACGACAGCAAGTTCTTATCCGACATCAACGTTATGGATTACTCGCTAGTGGTTGGTGTCGACAATGAGACACACCAGCTTGTGGTCGGAATTGTCGGTAGGTCCACCTCCGTGACTGAACTTTCTTCTCGTTTCATTGTTGGATACGTGCTCACGAAAGGGTATTTCAATAGACTATATCCGTACCTATACATGGGACAAGAAACTCGAGAGCTGGGTGAAAGAGACTGCATTCCTTGGAGGCGGGAAGGGTGAGCCTACAATAGTCGGGCCGAAGCAATACAGGCAACGTTTTATCAGCGCAATGGAAAGGTACTTTCCACTGGTGAGTCTCTCGTAGGTTGTCTGATCACTGAATCCCGTGTTAAATACGACGTTGTGATAGATTCCGGACCGCTGGATGAAACAAAAGGACACACCAGAAGAAGATCTGAATAGTCTAGCTGATCTCTCGCCTGACTGGTGATATACGATGGTTGGATCGCTACTTGTTTCGTTTGTTCTCGTTGGCGTCTTGATCTCGAAGGTCACGGTGACCCTATCTAGCACATGTTCCTTTGTATTCCTGATCCGTTGCATCTCACTCGGCATACCCATGCATGACCCGGTAGCATAGTACATACTCTGATGTAATAGTACGCGTACCACTCCACCCAACCTGTGATATATCCTAATTGGCACAACAAACTATCGAGCCCCGTTTGTGCCACTCTCCAACATCGTTTGACTGCTCACGACTACGATGGACGATGATGATGCCGAATATATGCAAGGCAGCGAAGACGAGGTACTGTATCTCCTTTCGTCGACGAACTTTCCGTGATCGCACGACTGTTGTGAGCTCGCACGGATTGTACTGACGCTTCTATCGACACGAACGACAGGACTATGGCTTCGACTATTCCGATAACGATGAGGCGGACGAGTCGGGAAGTGCAGACGTCGAGAACATGTACTATACTGCGAAATGTGCGTTTAGTTCCTCGCCCCTCTTCTCGTGCATTCCTCGCTCAATCGGCTCGCCTATCTACGGGACGCGTCGAGAACAGCCAAAAAAGAGGACGATCCCGAGCAGGCGCTGAAAGAGTTCAAAGCCATTGTCGACCAAGAAACCGAGAAAGGCGACTGGTGAGCTTGTGTTCGTCTCAACCCCCTCCGTGCTTACACTGACATCACGACAAGGGGTTTCAAGGCCCTGAAGCAGTCCACGAAACTGCTCTTCCTGACCCTTCACCGTCCCACTGATGCGCTTGTCACTTACAGTAAACTGCTCACGTACACGAAGTCTGCCGTCACCCGGAACTACTCTGAGAAGACGATCAACGGGATCTTGGATTATGTGGGCGGTGGCAAGGGAGGGGTCGTGGAGGTGGACGTTCTTGAGCGATTCTACGCAGCGACAAATGAGGCCTTGGAAGAAGCCAAGAACGAGGTGAGCTTTGGGTCACCGGGCGTGCAATGCATGCGTTGGTTTAAGGGGGAAGGTGCTGAGATCACAACAATGTATGTAGAGACTGTCGGTGAAAACAAACCTGAAGCTCGCCAAGCTTTGGTTGGACAGAAAAGAGTACAGTCGACTCCAAAAAGTACGTATATCGTTCATTTTCAAGTCATTCACTCCCGAGTAACACAGAAACGCTCAGATCATCCGTGAACTGCATGCTGCGACGAGAGCCGCGATGGATAGCGAAGATCAATCACAACGAGGAACCCAGCTTTTGGAGATCTACGCGCTCGAGATCCAAATGCACAACGAGATGCGGAACGTCAAGAAACTTAAGGTACCGTCTTTTCAACTCTATACTTAGCCCTCATTTGATAAACATGTACTAGGAAATCTACAACGCCTCAAACAATGTGCGTTCTGCGATCCCGCACCCGCGTATCATGGGAGTCATCAAAGAGTGTGGCGGCAAAATGTGGATGGGCGAACGCCAATGGTCTCTCGCATCCTCTGACTTTTTTGAGTCCTTCCGAAATTACGACGAGGCTGGATCCCCGCAGCGTATCCAAGTACTCAAGTACCTGGTACTTGCCAACATGCTAACAGGGAGCGAAGTGAACCCGTTTGATTCGCAAGAGACGAAGCCCTACAAATCGGACCCACAAATTAAAGCAATGACCGACCTAGTAGATGCTTATCAAAGGAGGGAAGTACACTTGGCTGAGAAGATTTTGAAAGGTCAGTTGAAAATTGAAGGCAAAGATCGTTGGGCTAAATAACGCTTGCAGACAACCGCTCGACGATAATGGACGACGCCTTCATTAGGGCGTATATCGGTGAACTCCTGAGAAGTCTACGCACATCGTACCTCATTGATCTCATCAAGCCGTACACACGTCTGGAGCTTTCGTTCCTAGCCAAGGCGAGTTGCATTTTCGTGAGAAGCCAAGCTGGAGGCTGACATAATCCTACAGCAACTCAACGTCGAGATTGCTGAAGTAGAAGAGCTTTTGATAGGACTTATTCTGGAAGGGAAAGTTGATGGTCGGATAGACCAGGTTGGGATGAGATTGGAGTTGGACCGCGCGTACGTTTTCCACCTCACGTAGGATCACAATTACTCATCCAGCTATAGTCAAGCTCTCGAGAAGAAGCGATACGTTGCACTTCACTCGTGGACAAAAGCACTGGAAGGAGTGCACGCTGCGGTGGTTGCGAAGACAGCGGGAAGGGCTGCCTCGGATACCTATATGAGTATCCCTCCTGAAAGGATAGCTGACTTTAGGGACATTGGACTCTAAATAGTTTGTAGAGATTTATTGTCATTTGTACCACCCTCAGCATGTATTGATGAGTGATCCATGAGCGTAGTCAAGTGAGTATCAGGGCAATTCTGGACACGAAACCTTAGCGTCACGACAAGGAGAAACCAGAAGTGCACCAACCTATAGTGGGCGATTGAACGGTTTCCAGTCGTGTGGCCAGCCCTCTTTGGATGGGGTGTCTGTTGGGACTTTGAGCTCACGAGGGAACAGGCCTCTGACTCTGGACTCGATGGCCCTCTTCTCGGCGTTGGAACAGGTCTTGAGCATCTCCACCTCCGCAGGGCTTCTCGCTCTTGGGTCCTCTCTCCTGTTTGCCTCCCTGAATAATGCTGGGTCGATTTCCTCGAGCTCCTGCATGGCCCTCCTCATGCATTCGAACTTGCGCTGCAGCTCCTCGTCGCGTTGTTTGCGTAGATGGCGTTGGTAGAGTTTCCAGGCCCTCTCAATGGTCTTGTGGGCCTGTGCTGAAGGAATGGCGCGTTGCAGCGCTCGAGCTACGTCTGGGCGCCATGTACCGGTCGGGGAAGGACCGGAACGGGTGTTTGGCGGGTAGAGCATGCGACGGATAACTTCGCGTTGGGTGTTGGCCGGGTCGATGACCTGCACGTTTGTCGCTGCATGGCGCACCGAAATTTGCGAGGCCCGAACGCGCAGGAATGGCCGAAACTTGAACAGCCTCGACATTGTCCGATCCTAACCTTGGACGTGATTCAAAAATGTATCATGTTAGTTCCCACGGCGTACCGCAAAGTTCTGACCATTTCTTCTCAATGTCGTCCAGTCTCTGCCGGCGATGTGTATTCTCGTTCATTAGCCCGGTGAGTACACTTCAAGATCGTTCTGAGTCCAAGATTGACTGTATGACCCGTAGTTGTCTTCCTGGTCGGCTTGGCCGGTGAGTCCTGCGCTCCAATTCGCTCCAGTCTAGCTTAAATACCTCATCTTAGCCCGTAACCAACCGCCAGTTTTCTTCGTCATCCGTCGTGTTTGCTAAACGCGTCGAAAAGAAGAAAGCCCCCTCAAAACATCAGCTTGCCCTCGTAGCCAAAAGAAAGGCGGCCAAGCGCGGCAAAGATGCATACGCGAACGAGAAGATGACCCTCGCCGATGCTATCTCCGTCCTTCGTGTACGTTTCCTATCATTACATGTTCGGCGTCGCTTACCCACCGTGTCTTGGTACGCTAGGCAGTAGAGGTTTCACGACCCAACTCAACGTACGAGTTGGTGATTCGCACTGCTATGTCGCGTGGTGCACCTATTCCAACTGGCCGTATCAATCTTCCCCGAGAGGCCAAGCCAAGAAAGGAGTACCGTGTCCTTGTTTTTGCGGATGGCCGGCAAGCAGACGAAGCCAAGAAAGCAGGTGCCCATGTTGTTGGTGGTCTAGAACTTGTCGACGCCGTTTGTGCCTTCGTCTTGTCTCTCATTCTGTTGCTGAGGATCAATTCTAGGTCGCAGAAGGCAAACACAACAACTGCACGACCATCCTTTGCACCCCATCCCTCATACGCAGCATTAGTAGCAAACTCGGCCGTATCCTTGGTCCCCGTGGTCTCATGCCGTCTGAGAGACGTGGGACTGTCACCGATGATATTGAGGGGTACATTCAAAGGCTTCAAGGAACGACTGAGTGGAGGGGTGACAAGACAGGAACTATAAGGATGCCCATTGGCAAAGTGGGTGTTCGAGTTTTATCTTAGTTACCGGTCCTGATCGCCCGTATAAAACTTTAGCTGCATTTTCCGGTCGAGGATGTCGTGAAGAACGTTAAACAGTTTGTCCTTAACGTGAAACGCGCAACCGGAAATATTAAGGATGCTGTTACCGAAGCAGAAGTCAAAGCTCAGAAAGGAAAGAACAGTAGTAAGAGTATCAAGCCTGGTGCGTACCCCGTGTATGCAACTCCTCTTTTTTACGGATACCTTTCACCGTCTCTCCATCCTGGTTTCCTTCCATTGTCACCTCCCTTCTACACCCACTCCCGAGTTGATCGCTATTCTGATTCGACCTTACTTCTTCCAACGGATCTTTTGTTCCCCTCTACCCATTTCGATTTTCTCTTGATACCCGTCGTACCTCAACATCATCTCCCACCTTTCACCCACCAGTTACTTCCATTCTAACCCCAATCGATGGCACCGTTGTCTCTACATTTGATGGTTGACTCCTTCTGCAGTGAATGCGATCACTCGGATACTTCTCAGCTCAACTCAAGCGCCCGGCATTCAGATAAGAGATCTCTGATGGACACCCGGACGGATCCCATATGGTGGAGTGGAGTCAGATGACGCTCGTACAGGTTGGCGGTGGGCGTTGGATTTAGTAACGGCGATCAGATGTCAACAATGATGAAGAGATCTGTCGGCGCTGGTTTTCTTAGATCTGCTATACTCCATCTACATGTACCTTGACAGTTTCGGCAAGGATGTTCCGGGGAGTGCATGTGAGACAATAGACTGGATAATGGCACAGTGCAACATCCATCCAGTGAGTGATGTGTGGCTGTCTAGTTGTAGGTAAAGTTGTGGCAAACAGAGCCAATGAGTGAGGATAAACGAATTTGAGCGGAAGGTCGTTCGACAGCGGGTGGCGTAAATGGATCAGTAGTGATGAATACCTCCTGCCTCGGGGTCAATGAGCTGCAAAGTGCCATCATCATCACTAGCTAAGTCTTTTCTGGAAGCTTTCCACCTCTCCTTCTGCTCCCTCCAGAGCGCATCGTCAAGCGCGGCATAGCTTCTTTCATGGGTCTTGGCTTTCTTGTCTCGTCCCTTTGATCGTTTGCCTACATCTGATCCTTTCGCATCACGGATACTTTGTTGCTTCGAGGGTGTACCTTCCTCGGTGGGTTGGAAGCGCTCGATAGGTTTATTCTTGGACAGGTGGGGAAAGATGTCGCCCCACGAAGATTTGCGGGCATCGTAGAATGGCTGTTTACCTTGTGACTTCGGAATCGTCAGGCGCATTATTTTTCCTGCGGAAACGAGAACACGAGCATTAGTCCGCTACTTTTATCCAGAAGAAAGAGATGATAGACGGGAAAGGCGGTGGGAAAAGGGACAAGCTACGGACCTTCACGCGTGCATGCATCAATAATGATATGTCCGCTCTTCTTGAGCGGTGGGAACACGAGACGCGGCCATCCGTATGCCTCACTCCTCAGAGCCTCCTCGAGGTCTGACGGCGACTCAACACTCTCGGGTCTCGGCTCGACTTCTGGATAGCCTGCACACCGGGGTAATTCCGATGTGGAAGCGAATACTTCGGCAGACCCAAGTGGCGTTAATGTTGATGCTCGTGCTTCCGCTCGCGTCGTATTTTCGTTCGGCGAACGCACATCAACATGAGGCGACATGGAGGACGTAGCGACTACGCTCGCCACCCGCCCCAGAACCTCCACAGCGCCGGTACCAACACCGTCATCTGCAGGCACACGAGCCTGTGCTTGATCCACGGAGACGGAATTGATGTCGGTGCATGGCGGTGACCGGACATGCAATGATGTGGACCGCACAGTGGGCACCGAGGATGACGGTGATTGCGGGTCCATACTGGTACGATCATGCCTATGTTCATGCGCATGCTGCAATTCTCTTGGCACACCTGTCCCTGCATTTGCTCGTTCTATCGCCTCCCTCTCCACTCCACCCACTCTTCCAACTGGTGCACCTAAAGTCGTACTATCAGGTCTCAGTCCGCGCTGGATGACAACATATGAGTAGCCGATGTCCTCGTGCCCCTGCTTTGCATGCTTCGTGCGCCGAACGAACGTGGGCCGCTGCAGGCGTTGGGAAAAGCCACAGACAAGACCCGAAGAACCAGAGTGTTGTAGAGGACAGGGGCGATCATGTGGGCACTAGAACATGAAAGACGGGTGAGTGCGGAGTTGGTATCGTATTTTTCAAATGCGGGGAAATGGACAGGAAAACGAGGCAGGAAACAGGATAAAATAAAATAAAATAAAAATAAAATAAAAATAAACCAATTCACTGGATGCTTCCGTGGGTCCCTGACTTACCGGCGCAACGACATGTGAGCCCCGAACAGGCTGGTTCGCCAATTCAGGGCTTTCGATTTCTTTGCGACCCGAGTCGAGCAAAAATTGACGAGCCTCCACAATATTTTGGAAACCGATAGGCGAGTCATGGTCGATGAGGATCTACGCATGATCAATTCACTGATTGTTGTAGAAAACATGGGCATACAATCGTTTGTGCACCGCTATCCCACATTTCCTTGACCATATTTTTCCTGGAGAGAGGGGAAGGTTGCGCGGATAGCATGAATGCTGAGAGGGCAATTGTAGATCGACCTTCAGCAGGATCAATGCGGTACTCGTCGGGGAAGGACTTCTTCCACGTGGCATTCAATGCACCAAATTCGGTTTCTGTCCAAGTACCTCAGCAACCTTGGATGAAGCGAGCAAGGTACAAAGCATTTACTCCGCAGAAGTTGTTTGGCTATTGAAACGAGGCCTTCACGCTGATCCAGACCGAGATACGTAACAATGGTAGAGCCAGCTAATATTGGTCCCTCTCCTGAAGTTGCAGATGGTTTTTGAAATACGTTCGACGCTGCCCTACAGAATCCTGTTGAATAGCTTATTATGCACCAGCAGCAGACCATACCAGAGCCCACTACCGGTGGCAGAACCCCAATCAATCACCCTGTCCACGTTCCAGGAGGGTCCCAGCCTATGTTTCACGTGGCGCAACACTGCATATATGGCGGAATAATGGGCGGGGAGAATGACAGACGCAAATGCAGTTGCGTCGCGTGCAGAGTGTCGATAACGTTGTCGACGATTTTTATATTCTACATTGTAGACTGTGGACCAGTTTTCTCCTGAGCTACCCTGTTCCACAAACAAACGTTTTGCGTCACTGTGCAGTAGTGTCTTGTTTGAGCCTATGCACGATCACAAAAGTTGAATGTGAAGGTGACAATAGAGGCGTACCTTCAATGAGTGCGGTAACCGAGCTCTGAAGCTCTTGGGACAGAACCACAGCGCCAATTCCGTGGCTGCCGAAACGAGCTGCAGGTGATTTACGGTCCTCCCGGCGTTGTGCAGGCTCATCAATCGAGTAGTCTTCAGTGTCCAAGTTATGATATTCTATGTTGCCCTCATCATTCTCGAGTGCTTCCAGTTCTCGTGCAGATGTCGGCTCTTCCGCTCCTTTATGCTTTGACATCAAAGACATGTCGACATCGTGAAGCAACGACTGTAAGCTTGGGTCCAGTGTCAGCGGCGGCTTCGGTTGAGAGGCGACATGCGTGGCTGCTGTTGAGGAAAACGCATAAACTCTTGAACGCGTCGAGCAAGATAGGGCGCGCAACGAAACACGCGTGCCGGCGAGCATCCCAACCGCGCGCACAAGACTCGGGCAGACGCAACTTTGTTTTGGTTAATTGCCTACGTAATCAGTCGACCTGCTACGCCCTCAGACGTCGTTGACATTCCCAAGGCATGTCTCGCTCAAGTCTTGCACCGTCTCCAAACCAGTTCCACTACGCAGGTGCAGTGGAGCCACCGAGCAAACGTGCTAGGTTAGAGGACAGCCCAGTCGTGTTGGACTCCAAGGAACCCAGCCACGCACCTAGCAGCAAGGTCGACGGAAATACACCATCCGTTCCTGAGTTGGATGTTGAAGATGATCCGTACTCACTGGATGCTACAGCCTCCACATATGAGCACAAGGCGTCGGACTTATACCTTGACACCGTACGCCGCCATGCCTTCTCAACTCCTGGTACTCCTTCATATTCCCCGCAGATTAACAGGGCCCTGCTTGACTTTGATTTTGAGAAAGTGTGCTCAGTCTCGACCTCTAATATTAATATATACGGCTGCCTCGTCTGCGGAAAGTATTTTCAAGGCCGTGGCCGCAATTCATATGCATATGCCCATTCCATTCACGATGACCACCATGTGTTCATCAATCTCGAGACAACGAAGGTCAATTTCACCCCTTGCACGTGTCACGGTGACTCAACCAGTAAATTATCAGGTCTACGTACTCCCAGATGGCTATCTCGTATCTGACCCGTCACTCGAAGATATTGCTTTCGTGTTGAATCCCAAATTTACGAAAGCATCGTTAGCAAATCTCTCCTCTGCTTTCCACCTTTCCAAACCATCCTACGACCTCACAAACAAGCCCTATTTGCAAGGGTACGTTGGATTGAACAACGTCAAGCGTAATGATCATATGAATGTCATCATACACTCGCTTCTTCATATTCCTCTACTTCGGGACTACTTCCTCCTATCAGATTTGAAGGGAAAGGAAACGGAGCTTGTCAGAAGATTTGCAGCACTCGCCAAGAAAATATGGAATCCGCGGCTTTTCAAGAGCCAAGTTAGTCCACACGAATTCCTGCAGGAAGTTAATCGCGCCAGTTCTGGAAAATTCTCGTTAGAAAAACAAGGGGATCCAGTCGAATTCCTTGGCTGGCTCCTCAATCGTTTGCATATCGATCTGGGAGGTACGAAAAAGAAGAATTCAAGTGAGCCCTGGTCGTGTTTGCAGAGTGTTGGTATTAATTCGCACAGGCATAATCTTCTCGACGTTCCAGGGAGAGCTTCGCGTAGAGACGCAGCAAGTCATCGTGCGCCCTGACGAGGCTGGTAACGAAAAGCCGAAATTTGATATTGACAGAGGTTAGGACATTAAGATCATGAATCATACTTATACCGATCTATGATTTCCGCGCGTCAGACATCAAGTCGACGGTATCGCCGTTCCTTTTCCTAGCAGTCGATCTTCCGCCGCCACCGTTGTTCCAGGACGCAATAGAGAAAAACATCATCCCACAGGTTAGTATACATTCCGTATTGGCTAAATATGATGGCGTCACCACGCAGGTAAACTCCTCATGTTAGACACGCTTTCCTTGTCACTCATAGGCATGTCACAAAGGAATCGGCAGGTCAGCTAAGGCGATACAAATGTCAGCGTCTCCCGCGATATATTATCCTTCACTACAAACGGTTCACCAAGAATGTCTTTGTTGAAGAAAAAAACCCCACCATCGTCACCTTCCCTCTCAGAGGTGTTGATTTTCACGAATGTATGCATTGTCGATCTTTCATGTAATAATGTCGCTAATCATCTCATCTCCGTATGAATCTTCGTCGTTATGGTCCGTTGTAGACCTCGATGCGCCATCTTCGCACCCGCCTACGGTCTACGATCTGATCGCTAATGTTACTCACGAATCCGTAGCGGGAACTACGCGTGATAAGGAAAATACTGTCTGGAAGGTTCATCTCCGAGTCGGGGGCGGAGGTGGTGATAGCGAAAAGTGGCTGCAAATTCAGGACCTCATCGTCGAAGAGACCCGAAAAGAGATGATATTTCTGGCAGAGACTGCCTTGCAGGTAAGAAACTCATCCCTATGAGCGAGATTTTCTGTTGAAAAACATGCGACAGATATGGGAACGCCGCGACGCCATTGCCAGTAACATGAACGGAGAGACAAGAATGGATGTCGATCGGCGGTAACAGGAGTACGTTTACGATCGTGCAGCAGTGGAGATAGCGGGAATTTGCTACGTTTATTAGGATCGAATGCGAATCCGTAACCATTCCATTTTGTAGGGAGTCATGATGTAGTGACTCGCTCGGATAGTGCACCTTTACACCCTCTTCGAAGGCCACATGACAAACACGACGCTCAATACGAAACAGCTGGGTGAAAATTGCGAGATGGTAGAAAGTCAGGCAGTAGACTGCCAACATCGCAGACGAATCGCCTCGGTTTCACATAGCACGCAGCAGGTTGAACTGGAAGCTTCTATTTGCCGTCATGAGAAGCGGTGTCAGATTGCGGTCGCTCTGTGGACCCGGGTGTCCCTGTTTCACTGCAGATTTGTCCAGGAACCAGACGAAGTCAGTATGGTACTTGGTGAATGCGACAAATGCGCACCCCGTGGCAGTGTTCTCCTCAAAGACGGGTCTGAAAATGTAGACGCCCGAGACAACACCTACAATGGCGGCGCGCCGAAAAATAAGTTTGCAGAGCTATTTGGTTGGGTGAAGACCGCACCCAATAGGCCAGCGAATAGATATGGTGTAAGCCGTCGAGACATCGGGTCGTATGACCTAGTATAATTTATAGGTCCTTTTTTTCAGTACTCTAGCCGCTTCAAGCCAAGTTTCGAGGACGAGAACAGTAAAGGGTACAACTTGAAGGCGCGATTTACGAAGTTGTTCGGTCGCAGTGTTTCCTTCTTTGGAAACTCCGCGATGGTCACCGGAGAAATTGGTTACATGAGATTCCAGTCAGTCAATTGAATACACTACGTATCGACTCGTAGAACAGGCTACGCTAAAATCCCTAACGCTTGACAGGCATATTGCGCCGCGTGCTCCTTGGCGATCTGGACCTGGTGAGCGGTACCACTTCCGATCACCTGATTTCCAACTAAAACAAGACATATGTCGTTATTTCACCATTTCGATCCCCCAATCACTTACCTTTACACTGTACCGTCCACACTAAGGCATTAGGAGGACCTTCGCTGGATTTCTTCCAACTCAACAAGTTAAGTTCACCACGTCCTTGCAGGTCTACCTCACCATGAGGCCGAACACGAATACAATGACCAAAAAGAATGACTCACAGTTATTGAGAGCCGTGATGTATTCTGCAGTCTGTGTGAGTGTCCGTATCAGCCAACCAAAGTAGTATTTGACCTACCTCCGTTAGCCATGTTGCGGAGGAAGATTACCAAGGTCGAGAAGAGAAAGAGTTTTGACAATAGCGGTGTATGGGCTTGGGGTGTCCTTCATGAACCGTCTCTGCTGTCGTATTTAAGTCATGTATTTTCTATCGGCGAATGCAGACACGGTTTCCACCACTTGGGTAGTGGAACACCGGTTGATGGATGGCCCGTTGCCACGACACCGTTCCCTGAATCAGAAATATTGAAGAAAGCGCGCAGCGGTACAAGGACGTCAGTTCTCTTTGATCGATAACTTACTTAAACGCCTTGTTTGAAAACCGGGGCCTGCCAACGGACGCCCATAATTGAATAACGAATCATCCGGTGAAGCCACATTAAGCTGCTTGGCAGGGCATCAACCGACATCGGAACTATGACGTCTGTTGAAGAATTCTTCAAGACGGAGGAGAATAGGGTCCGATCTGACATGGATATCGTCAACACAAATCTCCAACAAAGTCGACAAAACGTGTTAGGTACTCCGTCAACCTCGGGTGATATGTGTGCGAGCAGGTAGGACCCTACTGCGCCGGTTATGCCACGCAATGCATGCCGGGTCGTCAAAGTACCAGAAAGAGGTTGAACTGGGTGAACAAACAAAGAGGGATAGTTTCTTGTACCCCTTCACGGGAATGTTGTTCGGGGGCTATTCTGATGATGGGGCCGATCTCGATAGATCGGTTGTGGTGAGGGAATCCCAATAAACCACATTACATGAGGCAAACGTGCGCAGTAAATTGAAGGGGGTCTCGGTGGCTGAGTTTATCGACTTCTGCGATCTCCACAACTTTACTGACCTGTACATAGGCGAGTAAAAATATGGAGGGATGAAGCAGAAAGTTTATTCCAGTGACCACGACGATGACAGCTTGAATTCCAGTTATCGATTGTCTGAGTCTGACTCGTCGTATGCAGCGTTGAGGAACAACTCTGCAACAGTAATCGAGGAGATGGAGGGCTCGGTGACCTGGTAAGTCACCTCGGTGACAATCTGGGGCTAGTTCGAGGTACCGTAGTAAGAGCGCCTGTGACGGATTTAGCAACGTGCTTCGCCAGCCACTCTTGGCGGACGTACAAGGGTTGAGGCTGGCAGGCAATGTCGGACCTTGCACACGAGCCGATGATCTCGACTCATTCAGAAGGGCGTGTTGTTCATATCACGCCATCCAACCTGTGCCGAATCACGAGCCAACGCAAGTCCTTTCACGAGCACATCCAAACAACGCAATGGCGCGTGAATAGATAACAGGTCTCTGGGACGTGAGTTAGATGTAACGCTATAGAGTGTGATGCAGGGTAACAGAGAGTTGTGGGGTCTGGGTACGAGCAGAGAGGACGAGAAAGAATAGATAGAGAAAGAACGCGGAAAAACTGGAGTCAGTCTAGTCGCTGTCTGACGGAGATGCTATTAGTCTAATTTTTCACCCGCCCTCGCTCTCAGCTTCAAGTTTGAGTGCCTCTAGAGCGAGTTCCGCCGCCGCACCACGCGCAAGGTGTTTGTGTGTCCCAATACCTACACCATACTCCTTCCCAGAAACTGCGTGAAACTGTCAGGAAAAAACACAAGGCGCAAAGGAGACTGTTCACTTTTGCATACAGATTTCCATTCCGGGCTGTGGATCGGCCCACTTGTCGAGTCCTTCCAGCTGAGAGCGGCAGCTCGCCCTATGGACTGTAGGTCTAGATAGCAAAGAGTTCCCATTAGCATACATCGCTTAGCGGGAAGACGCTTGACCTGCAATTATTAAGCGCAACGATGGGATCTTGGGCTACGACGATGAGCACGAATGAACCCATCTAGAAGTCGAGGAGAATACGAACCATGAGACATTGTGTTGGCCTGTAGAACTCCCATAGTCGAACAGCGATTTTTATACCATTGGGCAGCGGAGACGCGAAGAAATTATTAACGACGGCGGTATTGTTCAAAGGCAATACCGAACGGAGTTGAACAGTTCTGTAGGTGTGCGCCCTCCGTGATCGCGGCGTTGCCATTAGACTTTTGGAATAACACACGAAATAATCAAGCTGCATGAAAAAAAGGCGCACTCTCTACACGCAATATCGATCGAACTGCTGGTGCGAAGAAGCGAGAGAAAGAAAGGGACCACGAGGACTTCATGTCGGGTATCTGCGTTGGATCGCTCCAAGCACGGTCGAAGATAGGGTCCAGGAGAAGGGCTTGGAAATGCCGGGCGGCGCCCCAGCAATTGTCCGCAACTTGGGGAATACCATCTGTCGGGAGGAGTTCTCTTTCAGGTGCGTATTCATCTAGATCAGCTGAGGAAGAAGAGAGGAGACGGAGAAACTACATGCTTGCAGGAACGTTCCTAAACATTTATTTGCTGCTTCAAGACGAAGACCATTGGAGCAGGTAAGAATAACCGGCCGGAGATCTGGCGCAACCAGAGACGGGGCGGCGTCGTTTGAGAATCATGCGGTCTGTGATCTAGGTGGACATGAGCTGCCATCGCTGTGTAGCCTGGTCAAGTGCCAGTCAATAGTTGCGCGAACAACATGTGGAATGCGCGTTGAACATCTGGAACGGGGTCTGAGGAGCGTGGCGGCATGAAATGACAGTACTTCGGAGAATCCGAACGAGTAACTGGCGGCGCAGCTATCCCGATGTTTGTCCACCTGCCAAGTAATTGAGGCGGTTTGCGAGTACGAGCGTTGCCTGGAGGCTGACAGTTGCCAATACAGAGAGCAAGTGCTACATACGAATGCTTACGTAATAGAGTCTGGGAGCACGACTCCTCTGCCAGTGTCAATCACAGCAACAGGTATACAGTCACTGTACAGTTTGGTGGAATCGATGGGTAAGCGGGAAACACGGACTCAGTGATTCATTTCTACTGATATATTTGATTCTAATTATATTTTCAATGCTCACTTTCCTACCCACACAGCATGCCAGTGTGAATGCCTTTTACCCATGTTTCGCAACTAGCAATGTAACTAAAAATTGGTTCGTCCCCTAATCGGCTTCAGCTAGTTGATGCAGTTCGACTAACCGGACAAATGTCTATATTACTCGAAACCATCTCCTAGTGATGGTTTCATATCATTCTACAGCTTGGTGGTTCCAGTACCGGCGCCGAAGGTAAAATGAAGGCTAATATGCATTTCTTGGGCTTTCTTTCGGTACTATTACGGTAATGCAAGAACTCAGGTTCCCGAAAGCAATGGTGTGTTGCTCGCTGAACAACAGGCTCCCAAAGGATTTGCCGTCTCCGTGCTGCCAACCTGTGAATTTTCCATCCTGTTCATGCAAGAAATGTGTACACAGCTGGGCCTAGCGAATATAAAGAGGGTGACAACTTTGTGAGACACATCATCTTCAATTGCTCAGAAAACAATCGTGCTATTCTTAACATTACGATGGAACACGTTACCCGTAAGTAGGGGGGCCACGCGCTATCCAGTCATCTGTTCACTAAGAAACGCTGGCAGGCTACCGTCAAATTTTGAACAACTACCTACAAGAGGTCTACAGAAACGATCCACGCCGCCACTTGTCTTGGGAAACGTCGCGTGAGGGCCCTGATAACCGGCCCACTTGGCATGCGATTGCATATTGTACGTGCAAACCTTTGATTACTTCTTTCTGCAACCAACGCTTTATGTACAGTAAATGAGATTGAGTGGGGTCGTGGAGACGGACCTTCGCGGGGTTCAGCTATGGAAGCTGCTGCCGAGAGAGTCTTGATCGCTTTGCGAGCACGGCCGCGGGGAACTTGAGGTTTCAACCCGTACAACCATTCCATTGTTTTTTTACTGCAGTGAACTCCTGTTCTGAGGCATGTTATGCCATTTCCCACCATAGCGCCTTGAATTTTGCGGTTTCTGATGAGAGGTTGATGCAACGTGCGATGGTCACTGGAATACACAGGGGGATGCCATGTATGGAAGTGGGACCCAAAACAGTTAACAAGATCATCCGCCTCAACAATCCTTTTTCAAGTCTTAACTTTCGCCTAGCAACCAAATACTGTTACCTTCCATACGAACGTTCTCTCATCCTTTTTTCTCTTGCGGACTATGGGTATCCTCAACCAAGGTGCCAACCGCAGCAGCCATCGCGCATAGCTCCAACTTGGGTCCGTCATGACGAGCACTGCGTCCAAGAAACAGAGATGTCATTTCTGACAACATTAATAGACATGCATAGACTTCACGAAACCTGTCAGATGCGGTCCAGCTATCTTACTCGAGGCTTGAAGGTCGACTGTCACTGCCATAAACTACGCGTGTCGTCATATCTTGCGGGGCCGCCACTATGCTGTGCAGTCATCTAAGCCGATAAACTGTACAGGTCATTTGTCTCTGCGTGGTCCTACGAAACCTTTATGACAAGGAAACAGGGACCGATACCTGATGAACGATCTTATGATGGTGTCACGTACTTCGGAGGTTGCAACCACCGCGATACATATTATTCCCACACACAGCATGGCAGGGTGAGTCAGGTCGGTAGGCAAAATATGGCGTTTCCACCACTTGCTAGAAGTTGCGGTCGATGTTAGCACCGATGGTAATTACGAAAGATCCCGCTACAGCTATAACTTATCCCAACACGAGGATCTCTATTCTCCAAACATGGGTACTACTGACACATGTGCTTTGCACACAGCTGCGCTACTTGAGCCCAACTCGCACCGGTGCAATCTTTCGGATAGTCTGTCAGATCTCTCGTTATCTCTTGACTCAGATTGACACACCCCGACTTCCTGTGTGTCCTCGGTTTAAAAGCCCACCAGCAGTACGGTTCTCTTCAACGTGTCCTAGATATCCGCCACACCACATCTTATAAACGATCATTGTAACCGTTGTCTTTATGGGGCGTAAGTACTCGCTGACACTATTTCTGAAATCGAGGATTACTGACAGTGCTCTAGGCGCAGGAAGTGATTGGAGGATGTACCTGAACAACTATCTCCAAGGCCGATATGGACATACACGACATCTCACC
The DNA here is from genome assembly GCA_038089195.1 of Brasilioporus rufonigricans. NCBI lineage: Eukaryota > Fungi > Basidiomycota > Agaricomycetes > Boletales > Boletaceae > Brasilioporus > Brasilioporus rufonigricans. The sequence continues at coordinate 80,962 of JBBPKJ010000001.1, read as the reverse complement.
TGGTCCCACACACAATCTGGGCCTCCACATGACACACGATGGTTAGCAATTGCATACTGCAAGTCATGCTTGTTGATGCCTTCTTGCCTAAATACTGATCAACGGTCCTCTACAGTTAGTGGCATCGAATATGGACGAGGTGTGGCCCGTGACAGGGGCACTGCTATGGAAATTGCTGCCGAAACTACCTATCGCGCCCTGACATCTTATCACAATTGACCATTCTACGTGAAGGTGTGACCTTACGCACTACATTGCATAACTTAATCTTTAATATACGCCTCCAGTAGCCCTCGGATAATGAATGTTTGAACAAGGTACTCGGGCCAACGTAGCTGTGTGTAATTTATATAATCGTGTGTTGTCAATGACTATGTCTTGGCAGCATTGTAGCTTAGAATGTATGCGCCCTCCCTCGATAGAAGTTTGGCAGAGGTTATGCCGACCTGGGATATGGAAAATCCTATAGGTTATATCCCATATGGGTCATGAGAGGTTTGACTGTATTGAGTATCTGAACCTAGCTTGAACAGTCCAATGTACATCCACAGCTCGCAATTTTTTTTAGCGTACTTTCGGCTTTCTCCGGCTAGGTACATGGACTGCCAAGTTCCCGCGCAGTATTTTTGCGAACGACAGCATGTCTAGATCGCCACAAGATGTGTATGCGAAATATTTACTGTCTTCGCGCGGCTACCCCTTGTGGATCCCCGAGCCAAGTCACCAACTCCTGCTATCTCGAACGGACGGCCTCAGAATCGGGGACGTTGGTGTCGTTGTTCCGGAAGATGGTGGTTTCGAGGTCTTTTTTAACATCTGTCTACCTCGTGGACATCCTTTCCATCGAACTACCGGTGTTCCAGACAATTTTAATCATGTCGAATTGCACGATCAAGACATTAGGATCATTCCCGTGGTGGAGAATCCCGGCCGTATCATCTCAACCTCTTCTGTGACGAAGATCCGAAAAGTCGAACCACCCACCGACACCCAAGGGTGAGCCAACAATTCCTGCGGGAAAGTGGTTACCGGACGCTATATTATATTTGTCAGTGCTCAAGTGGGCGGACTGGGCTATGAATTTGACTTATCATCTAGTGGGGGCGCACTTCTTATCCTCCCAGAAGGGGCAGAACGCTACGACCTCAGAAATCACACACTTTTTTTTAGAGAGGCGAGCAGACATGGAGTCAACTGGTACCGTTTTGCTGAAGAACGCCTCGGCCGAATGATCAGTCACAACTCGCTTTATCTAATTACAGGATTTTATAAGGCACGCTCTTGGTCCCTTGCAGCATTCTCAAATGCTGCAGGTAGCGGGGAGTTCTCTGCGCAGTTCAAGATGGCACAAGTTGGGGGAAGTAATATCGCAAGCACCTATACTTGGGAGACTACGCGTGCTCTGGATTGGCGTGTTGGACCTGTTGAAAACTATGGGCTCGCCAACCAGTCCGTCTTTATTCGTGGGTTCAGAGTTGCATTGCGAACGGGCTTTCTGGGTAAAAAGCGGATCGAGGTCAAGGCAGGTGCCCCAAGTACTAGTTCAACGCTTGGGAGATTCTCCCATTTTGTCGAACGTGACTCCTGGATATCAGACGTTTGGAGGGGATTATCGAGGGGTAGCAACTATGGAATGGATATGCAAGATGCGATGGTTACTGGTCCGATCACCAACCTAGCTAGCAACGACGATCGAGGTCCTGAAGTTCCAAGTGATGCAGGGGAGCATGTGGTGATTCAGCCCATGCCGGAATTATTAGAGGTCTGTGTCCCCTGTGGAGCGATTACACATTGATGAGTTAGTGCATTCTGAGAGCAATGTTAGATTTTCCATCCCTTGGACACCGTCAATCAGTATCTATTGAAAAAGGTGAGTCTTGGATATAAATCAAGATGCCCTTGACTTCAACTCCCCTAGGAGGCTTCTGCGAATGTAGCAATTAGTCATGACGATGACTGGATTGCGCTCCTCGAAAAGGTAATGTCCATCATGCATTATTCAGACTTCGTGTCTTCTTCATTGTGTTGCAGGAGCAGTTGAAACCTGAGGATTTTGTGCAAGCAAATTCTTTCCGGGTGGAGGCAGCTATAACGGCCAACTTTCATATAGTCGCACAGGAGGGTATGTATTTTATCGCGATTACATCACAACTACTGATAATTGCTAGGTGTTGTGTTCTTACAGGGAAAAAGGTCAGTTTTGCCGTGGTTAAAATTAATACCAGTGCTTACCACCCACAAACATGGGGATTACTGACAGTGCTCTAGGCACAGGAAGTAGGACGAGGACGTACCTGAACAACTATCTCCAAGACCGATATGGACATGCACGACATCTCACCTGGTCCCACACACAATCTGGGCCTCCACATGACACACGATGGTCAGCAATTGCATACTGTGAGCCATGCCTGTTGGTGCTTTCTTGCCTAAATACTGATCAACGGTCCTCTACAGTCAATGGGATCGAATATGGGCGAGGCGTGGCCCGTAGCAAGGGCGCTGCTATGGAAATTGCTGCTGAAATGACCTATCACGCGTTGACATCTTATCACGATTGACTTATCCTACACGTGAAGGTGTGGTCTCACGCACTGCATTGTATCGATTGATCCCTAACGTACGCCTCAAGTGCCGTCGCCCGTCGAGGATGGACAAGGAACTCTGGCCAACGTGGCCATGTATGACCGTTGATCTGTATAATTGTTTACTGTTGAGCACTATCTATGTCCCGGAGATATTTAAGTTATAACTTGGAATGTATTCATTCTCACTCAATAGAAGATTAGCGGAAGCTAGTCAGATTAGTAAACTTCCTTGCGGTTGGTCCTGCACCCAAGGGCCCAACGAAACTAAGGTTGGCGCCAGCTGGATGAGCTACCGTCAGCGAGGTCCTGTTGTGAGAAGGAGGTATGCTTGATCTGATGCTGCAAGTTCTCAGTGATCACACAATAAATCAATGACCCGGAGTGGCGCTAGATACCCCGGACCAGCTGATTGGATAACCATTTTTTGGCCCTCGTTCGATATCCTTAGGGACTTTGCCCTATGGTGAACATGCATACGGCACGTAGGTGAAGTGTCGTATGTAGGTTCCTAAGGCCATTGGCTTCGAGCCTCCGACTCGAGTCAATAGCGCCGCGCGGCCCGGTAATCTCCGTACCAGAACGTTGTATTTTTGTTTCGGACGACTTCAAGACCTTGAGCGTGGCAATAATGGGGCTTTGACCTCGTGAACTTGAATCTTCTAGAAACGGTTGGTCCGAAACCATTAACAACGCGCCTCCATTTCAAGTTGATCACACCTATGCAGCTATACACCTATCATATTGGATTCGAACTGGTTGATCGTCCTCTCCCGAGATGCTCATCAGAACCAATTGGCCTTGAACATGGCGCGCGACCGGTGGTCGATGGCATCTTTAAGGAACGCGTCTCACATCCACGCACTCTCTTGTCCCTGGTCGCATGGTCAGGACTGAAAAGTGGACATGCGGTTTTAAGCCTGCATAAACGGACCCGTGCCAAGCCAGAGTGTATTTGTATATGGTCTCACCGAAACGTAAGTAGTGCCTGTCCCTCACCAGGACTTTTTACCGCGGAATCTGCTCGCAGGCCATGGTGTAGGCCCTACGGCTTACGAGTCGCTTGAATGGCATTTGCCATCATTTGCATTTACACGCATACTCTTCGGTGGGTGTTCAAACCCAAGTTCAGGGACACGTGCGTTGATGCTTATATTCTGAAGGACGGGCGTTTACACTTTTTGGGCGGCGCATGCAGCATAAGTAGTATAATTGGCTATAGGCATGATTTACGACAAGGGGAACCCCTGTTACCACCGCGTCCCGGATCTTGCCAGCGGCGTTTTTCAGACTGCGCCTACCATGGGTGCTGATTCCTAAAAAGAGGTTGTGTGAATCAGATACGGTTGTGTGGTGTCCGTTGATAAGGATCAAGGAACCAAACGAAGAGTCCATTCTTTTCGAAGCCTTCTCGCTATTCTTCTTGATATTTCCACAATGAGTGTGATTTCACTCGTCCGCCAAGGTGTTCTAGGTGAGCGGTATCACCGCGGCAGCCATGTTTTACTGACGCACGTTCCAGGAGTGACAACGCTCTTCTCTGTCATTGAGCTGGCCATCGCCGCCCATTTAATATCGCAGACACAACAATATTTCAATTTTACGGCCAATTTTTGTGCCCTTGGTGTTGCTGTCGCGGTGATATCTCTGGTGACTTTGCCCGTCATGTCAGTGGCCATTGCTAGATGCCCTTCATGAAGGCTGACCACTCTATACAGGCTTGTTGTCGATATTCTTCGCCGCGGCGCCTTAACGTCCATGATCGTCTTTGAACTGGTCTGGCTGTGTAAGGCGATGTGTTTTTTCGTACAAAGCTGTTAACTTATGGACGTTGCAGTTATTCTTTGTATCCTCTGGGTGGCCACTGCGGGCCAAACGGTTTCTGATTATGGTCGCTACTTCCCGTTTGGGTGCGACCTTATAAACCGTGCGATTTCATTTTACACAATCGTACACTCCCTGACCAACGCCGTTGTAGCGACTCTCAATGGAATGTGCCAACAAATTGAAGCGATCGAAGCCTTTTCGTTCCTAAACTTTATCATCAGTGGGTTGACTCCCCCATCTTACTACGCGCTCTGAAGAGTCGGTCAAGCTCTTCTGTACGCTATCCTGTTACTGGTCATGGCCGGAATTGCTGCAACGCGGGGTCAGGGTGTCTGGCTATCGTCCGTCAGGGAATCATTCGGTTCTTCGGCTGGCCCAGTGCAATACCCTATGACACAGCACAGTGACCCGGCGCCGCTGCGACCACAGGTCGTGCATACTCCTGCCTAGGGACAGTTACACACAGCCCGGAGCTACCGCGGTGTGATGTGGCAGAGATGCATTCGCGTTGGCTAGCAAATGTGTAGCGGTACATAATCTGACCATATTATGATTTGGCACGTTTGGCATATACGCCACCGTCGGAGTTTCGGGAATGACCGGGACTGGTGCACCATTGACGATTCCCAATTTGAGTGGCATTTTGGTTATTCAGCCTGCGTCGCCGTTGTCGTTGTCGTCCTCGTCGTCCTCGTCGTCGTCCTCGTCGCTGTCGCCGGTGGTGTCCACACACGAGCTCATTGCCACCTTCACCGCACTCCTTTGTGCACCGCTTGACGCCTTCTCACGCTCTTCCACTAATTCATCCTCATTTCGCAGCGCTGGTGGGCAAATTTTCTCTCCACATATCACCTCCAACCCTATCAACTTACGTTTCTCCCCCACCGTCGTCCTCGTCCTCAGACTTGATTCACAACAATGGCCCAGCCACAGGGTGACATACAGGAACGGATTGCCGCGGCACGTCGTGAAGCAGAAGTCTTGAAGGAGAAAATCCGTGCGAGTAGAGAAGCTTCCGCCGATACTAGCCGTACGTGTCTCCCTCGTGATGTCATCCTCGTCAACAGTCTACACAATGACCTTGTCTGCTCTTAGTGCGAGCGATGGCCGCCGAGGTTGACACCCTTCCCCGCATCGTGATGCGACCCCGACGTGCACTCAAGGGACACCTTGCAAAGATTTATGCCATGCATTGGGCTGCAGATCGAAGACACCTCGTCTCAGCCTCTCAGGATGGCAAGCTAATCGTTTGGGACGCCTATACCACCAACAAGGTTCACGCCATTCCACTTCGCTCGAGTTGGGTCATGACTTGTGCATACTCGCCATCTGGGAATTTCGTCGCCTGTGGTGGCCTAGACAATATCTGTTCCATTTACAATCTCAACAGTCGGGAAGCCAATGGTGTCAGAGGCGCCCGCGAACTGAGTGCTCATTCCGGTTACCTCAGCTGCTGCAGATTTATCAATGACCGACAAATAGTCACCAGTTCGGGTGACATGACCTGCATGCTTTGGGACATTGAAGCGGGTGTGCGAGTTGTCGAATTCAGTGATCATACTGGTGATGTCATGAGGTAATTCTCCTTTGATGTGCCGTTCTCGTCGTCTCACTCTATTATCTTCTCAGTCTATCGCTTGGTCCCAACCAAAATGTTTTCGTGTCTGGCGCCTGCGATGCTACCGCAAAGCTTTGGGATATACGTAGTGGCCGCGCTACACAAACCTTCACTGGTCACGAGTCTGATATTAACGCCGTCCAGTGCGTTCTGATCGTTATCGTCGTCGTCTCTGTTTCTAAGCTTTGTCCACTAGATTTTTCCCCAACGGTGATGCCTTTGCCACTGGTTCTGATGATGCCTCCTGCCGGCTGTTTGACATCCGAGCAGATCGCGAATTGAACAGCTTCACTCACGACAATATTCTTTGTGGCATCACTTCTGTCGCGTTTTCAATTTCTGGTCGTATCCTTTTCGGCGGCTACGACGACTGGACTTGCAATGTCTGGGACACACTCAGAGGCGAGCGTGTGGGGGTTTTGACCGGTCATGAGAACCGAGTCAGTTGTTTGGGGGTGTCGGTCGATGGTATGGCCCTCTGCACTGGCAGTTGGGATAGCACACTTCGAGTGAGTGGTTGGGAAACCGTTTTCGTAGATGATCATGACTGAGTTCTCGTTTTCAGGTCTGGGCATGATGAAAATGGACTGATGATTCTTGTTTTTCCACGACGCTCTCTCTCCGTTTCTATTTGGTCCCTAGTTCTGCCCTCACTATCTGTCCATCGACATCGTTGCCATATTCTCACCCGCCTGCGTTTCCTTTTCGACGCTCGCCTCGAGTCAATCCTTAACAGGTCGATTGCAAGTCTTCTTCGTAGGCATGCACCTTTCGCTGCTTTGGTATATATATATTGTCTCCTTACGAGCCATCTGTTGCTGCCCAATTTCTACCTCTGATGTTTCTTCTACTTGCTACCAACACTGTGCATATTCCGTCGAGATTCAATTCATTTCTCTTTTCATTCGAATTAGCATGATTCTGGCTCAGTCTACGAGGATATTGCCAGGTCCAGTGTTACGTAGAACTATAAAGACGGTAGTTTCGCCACGCATTGCACCAGTCAGAGTTCGGTTATTCAACGCCATCCACACACTTGCGCAAGTCCTTGGCCACGAGCTAACGACTAGCAACGTGTTGCATCCATGTCCCAGGTTGACTCGGATGATCGAGCTGCAAAGGCTGCAAGAGCAAAGGCAATGGTACGCGTCTGGCCACAATCTACTCTGTCCGAGCTCAACTTTGCACGCAGCTCAAGAAGCGACAACAGCAGAAGACTGCTGGGGTCCCAGGTTCTCGTAGCACCTCATTAGCTAGCCCCCCGCCATCTCGGTCTTATACCCCCGTTCTTGCAGAGCCCACAGCACCAGCGGAGGAAGGGAAGCGCGAACGGGACATCAATGACCTGTACGTTCCTCGTGTCACGGCGTTTCATTGTCTCTGAACAGAGTATGATTTGCACAGATTCAGCTCCAACGACACAGACACGAACTGGATCGAGTCGTTACCCAGGGCTGAGGTCCCGGACGCGAACGCCATACCCCATCCCCGGCGGGCTTCGGTCAAGTCACCACCACCCCCGTCAGAACATGGGGGCATACCAGACTCCATTTCGCAGCCCGCGACGGCGCCTCTAGCCAACCAACAATCTCTCGACGACCTCCGCAGTCAACTGGCAGAGCAACGGCAGGCCGTCGCTTCTCTACGGACCGAGAACGACACTCTTCAAGCTTCACTGGCACGCCTGGACGAAATTCGGGCAGGTGAGCGTCCAGTTTCTGCCTCTGAGTGCAATTCTCACTGAGCGTGGATAGATGCTCGAGAGGGGGTGAAAGCCCTTCAGGAGGAACGGATTCGCTGCAAAGGTCTTGAAGACGAGCTTGCGCAAGCGAGGGAATCCCATACCGTTGCCACACGTCACCTTGGAGAGCTCTCTCGAGAAAGGTCGCGATTGGAGGATCTGCACAGTGCGGCTCAAAACAAAGTCGGCAACTTGGAAGCCACTCACCTTAAGCTGAACCAAAGATTGCGTGAGACGGACAAAAATGTCGATTCTCTACAGTCGGGTACGTTCCCCCTTTTCGTTAAACAAGACTTTGTTGTGACACGATCATAGACATTAAACGGTTGGCCTCGGACTTGGGATCAGCACAGCAAGAGGTTCATAGCTCTCGGGCTCACTCGACAGAGGTCGAACAGGAACTCTCTGCAGCCCGTGGCCAGATAGAGGAACTACGCGCACTTGCTATTGCAGAATCTCAACGGTGGCAAGAACAGGATCAGAGTCGCCAACAGTGGTTGGAAGAAGTTGAGCTAGGTACAGTTGCCCCTGATATAGTGTGGACGCTGCTCAAGTCATCGTCCCTTAGAACTGCAGGAAAAGGATAACTTATTCCTTGCTGAGCAGGCAAAGGCTGCCCAACTGACCAAGAAGGTTCAAGAGCTTGAATTCACTGCTGCAAGGCAAGGAAACGAACTTGAAGAGACCCTTTCTCGGGAAAAGGAGCTGCTGGAACGTGTTAGAGACCAGGTGGGTGTACTACTTCTTGGGCCAGGGCGGTCCTCATGTACGTGCAGGAGCGCGAAATCCAACTCAGGAAAGCCGAACTCGAGGAGGTACAAGCAGCTTCCGGTTGGCATCAGCAACGGGTCCGCGAGCTAGAGGAACAGATTGAGGGTGACGACAGAGCGGACAAACTGGAGCTCTCTCTCAAGAACACCCAAGATCGTGCAGACGAGCTCGAGTTCCAACTCAATAAAATACAACAGGTGCGTCCTTGAACAGTTCGTTTTCGTGCTCTACTGATATAGCTCTCTAGTTGCATGCAACCACCAAGAGCGAGCGAGAGAGTTTGGAGGCACAGCTTCGCTTGAAAGCGGAGAGCGAGGCAGGATGGCAGGCCCGACATTCTAGCCTTGAAGCCGACCATACTGCGCTACAAGGACATCTGCAGTCCGCCAACAATCGTCGTGACGCTTTACTAGAAGAACGCGCCTCGTTACAGTCGCAGGTGGAATTCAACCAAAGTGCAATCAAGCAGCTCCAGCAAAAACTCGCAGAACTCGCTTCCGAAGTTACCTCCAGTGACAGGACGCTCCAGAACACCCAAGGAGAATTACGTGCCGCGCTTCGCCGCGCAGAAGAGTCAGAGAAGACGCAACAGGACCTACAAGCCGAGGGGACGAGGCTCATGCAGTCTTTGGAGGACATGAGACCCAAGATCGTTGAGTTGACCTCTGTCAAACTTGAATTGATGGAGCAGATCGAGGGGCTGGAGCACGAAAAGAGGTCTCGCGATACTCTCATCACCAAGCTCGAGATGGCTCTCAACGAAGGGACAGAACGTGAAGCAGAGGCGGCCAAGTTACGCAAAGAGTCGGACGCACAGAGGGAGAAGGACAACCTTTCACTGCAACAAACCGTCACGGAGCTACAACGGGGTTATTCCCTACTCGAAGTCGAGCTCCAGTCGGCGCAAGTGACTGTAAAGACCTTGGAAACCGAGCGTGCACGAATGCGGCACGCAGAGGTGCGACAAGCAGACCTCAGCAATCGGATGAGCGCAGAAGCATCGCGCCGAGAAGGGGAAATCTCTCAATTAGAGTCCGCCCTCGCTTCGTCACGCAAGAATGAAGCAGAACAAAGTCAGCTCATCGGTCACTACCGGACAGAGATCGAGGCGCTGCGAAGCGAGCTGGTGGCCAAGGAAGAAGAGCTAGAGAGCGTGCAAAAGACGCCCATCACGGAGGACGGCCTCCGGTCGTTGGACGACGAGATGCTGGGTGCCGTGAAGCAACAGCACACGATAGAGCTCTCGTCTGCTCAGTCGCAGATTCGCGCGCTGGAGACGGCGGTGTTTGAGGCGCAGGACAAGGCGCATAGGCTACAACGGCAGATCCATATCTTGGAGGACCAGCTTGCCTCGCGGTCTGTTTCGAGGGCGACGTCGAGACCCTTTTCTCCCGGCGCACGGCCTTCCAGCCGGACGAGTAACGACTTGCGTCGCGGATCATTGACCTCCAAGCCGAGCAATCTCGTGCCGCCTACGCGATCTGTCTTCGACGTCGGACTCTCACCAGAAACGCGTCACAAGCGTCAGGTCAGCCTGAGCATGCTGAAAGCTAGGATCGAGAGCGAAACGGCTACTCATAGGCACACCCCGCCGCCGAGGGGTCTCTCCCCCGTTCCAGATACACTTTCTGAGGCAGATGCTCATGCCCATCGATCCCAGTTCATGGACGAATCGCACATCTTTTGGTGTCATTCGTGTCGTGGAGAATTAGTCATCTTGTGATACCCTACTTTTTGCAACCGCTCACTGTCCTAATTGGTATCAACTGGAATCCATTAATATGATTATACGGATATATGACTCGTCCAAAGTCAAGATGGTAGTGATTACATTGTGAAAAGGATGCATAACAAAAAGACATATTATGAGGAACCAAAGGGGTCCTTTATTGTCCGGAGACCCCTTACGCGGTGCATCAATACCTAAAATGTCCCGGATGAGCTTCTCAAACAGAACGGCGAGACAGGACGGGAAATGCTCACCTCAGCCTCCTGGGGCTGCAGAGTACCCCGCTTGCTCTCCTCCTCGACGCCCTTTTCGATGCTTTCCAGGATATCATGGATGAGCACCCGATAGTCGACGCCGAAAAAGTTGGTTAACTTGGCTGCCGTGCGTCGCCGAATCTGGAACCGCGACGCCTGGGGAGAGGCGTAAAACTCGGACGAGAGTGACGTCATGGATGCGTTCGACGGCAGCGAGTGTCGTCGTTCCGACCTTAGGGACGTTGCGTTCGACATACGGCGAGGGTTCACTGGCACTTCCTCGTCCGAGGGGGAATTATCGGCTTCACCGTGGAGGAAACGATGAAGTTCAAGGAGAGACTGACGGTCGTCCTGGATCGAGCATGAGTCCACATGCACATGGCCCAGATCACAACCACGTACTCGGTCGATGATGTCCACCAAGGAATTTAGAGAGTGCTGATAGTTGAGGTAGACGGTCGACTGAGCCAAGACTTGTTGGTATCCTGACAACGATTCGGCAAACGAATCAGCGAACGACTGCGCGAACGAGGAAGGGCTGGACTGAGGAGTGTCTTCTGCCCAAGGAAGCAAATATCTCGAAGAATCCGATGGGCCTGGTCGATGGAGTGTCTTACCCATATACGCGGATTGGTTCGGATTGCGGGAGGTGGAAGGAAGATCGAGAGTTAAAACAAAGGGATTGTGATCGGCAGGGGACGTCGGTTGAGAAAGCGGTTGACCCGGGCGACCCGGACGAGTATGGAAGAGCATTTGGGGTGGCGTGGTACCGAAGACCTGTAGATCGAGTTAACGATGCCGAATATGCGAGCAGACGGTAGTACCTACCCTTTCCATTTTCTGCGCCCGCCGGACGTTGAGCGCCTTTTCCCTGTCGTCCAGCTCCTCTTTGCCACGGTCAAAATCGTCCTGGGGTGCATTCCTATTCCCGGTGAGCCGGTAATCCTGGCTGGGTTCTTCGACGGGCGCAGGAGGAGGTAAAGAGGGTCCGAATACGCTTCCATTAACAGCCTCTGGAGGAACTCGCGAGCCAAGGAAACGATGGAGCCTTGCCAACTTTTCTCGCTTCCGTCGCTTTTCGAGCTCAGCTTGCGCCTCAGAATCAAGCGATTCGACGAGTGAAGGTGTCGAATTGCTGTGATGCAGACGATGGTGCCTATTCGGTTGCAAAGTAAAACAGCTGAGCTCCGACACATCGTCGTCACGGACTTCCTCGTCTGACAGATCGATGAACGATCTCGTAGAAGCAGCGTCCGGCGAATCCAAGGGCTTGCGCGAGCGACGAGAGCTCTTTGCTGGCGTCCTATTCTGCTCGTCGTCCACATACAGCGTAAAATTCGTCGCCAAAGGCGTCGAGTGTCTGCGACCGTCCGGAGCCCAGAGTTCCTGCGTCTCCCATGGCGTCGAAGGTTCCGTCTTCATGCCAGGCGATTTCACAGAGACAGAGACGGACACGGCATGCCGGTGGCTTTTCTGTTTCGTGAGCAAGGCTGCCAACGTAGGCGAGTGCAGCTTTTTCGATATACGTGGCTCCTCCGCATCTGTGAGTAGTTCCTCTATGCCTGGGGTCCTGCCGAAAACGCGAGCGAGCTTGCGATTTCGCCGGATACGGTCTGCTCGCTCATTTGCACAGAGCTCGTTGGTTGTAGGGGGAAGAGGGGACGCTGGTGCATGAACAAGATACGGCGACGTAGACTTGGAACGCTTCTTCGACTTGAGCTTCCTACCACGCTCATAAGCCAATGATGACACTCTGGGAAGAGAGGATTCGTCGACGGCTTCCTGTGGAGGACTGGGCGGTGATGCAAACTCGAGGGGAGAGTAGGGAGAAGGCGGGTCTGAGAGCGGTTGCAGCCGCGTTGGGGCGCGTTCATTCGAAGGGCTAGGTGGAGCAAATATCATTGTGGAGAGTGTGACAGGAGACAGTGAAGTGACCGAGCTGGTATACGTCGGAGAGGGTTGGTGCACAGGAAGAGACGTAGGACTTGGAGGAGCGAATTTCATGCTTGGAAGAGAACCTGATGAAGGATTATAATGTGATATAGAATAGATACTCGAAGGGGGAATGCTGATCGGTGGAGGTTGGCGACGAGATATAGAAATGTTCTGAGAGTTATACTGGGTGTTACATGGTTTCGTTTCGTCGAACGTAGATGGAGAAAAAAAGTCGATGAAGGACAAATAATCGTTGCCAGTGACATCGTCAGCGGATCGAGGACGTTGTGATGAATCCTCGGACATGAAGATGGAGGGCAAAGAGAGGCGAGGTAGAAGATGTGCTGCAGGAGGTGGAGGACCGCGGGATGGATCACTGGCTAGACCTGACTCGGAGCGGGTCAGATGAGAAGCGGTTTCAGACGGTTCGCTTGGTGCGTGAAGATACGAGAACCCAGACTTTGATGACAACTGTCGCGATGGGATGAGAAAGTTGACCCGACTCATCAAGAAGCAGAGCACGAACACTGACGGTGGCTGTATCGCTATCACCAAACCTGGACGGTGGTCTAGAGATGGCCTGAGTGGGTGCGACAGGCACCTGCCGCAATTGCCGATCTGTAAAATTTGCGGCAGTCAGCCTGCCAAGTTTTTGGTAGTCAACGCGATTGGGGCGTTACCTTGCACTGCATCGAGGTCGGCATATTCGGGACGGTCGTTGCGACGATCAGAGTCACGCTTCACACAGTTGGCAGAGCCGGAAAAGAGGCTGAGGGAATCGCGACCCATCCAGAGGATTTTTTCGACCTTGTGGAGCGCGTTGGACGGACGGTGCGACGGATCGGATGCACTTGCGCGTCCTCGCGTCTCAACGGTAGATCGCGACGACTCAAGTTTTGGCTCGTTTGTGAGGGACCTGTCGACCTGTTTCGGTGTCGGAGCTTCATCTGCCAAGGCTGTGTGTGAGCATCAGCAGTTCAGGAGTATCACGGGCCGCAAAACCACGAGGCGTACCAGTGTCAGATGTATTAATAGGTTCTAGGACGGGGGTAGGATTCAGGTATGGATTTGGGGTGACAGGGCGCGAGGAAGTGCCCGACGTCGATTGGCGGCCTGCAGCGCTGGCACCGTCTGGAGGGAATGTCGTACCAGGAAGTGCACCGGGCCACAAGTCAGAGCCGACAACCACGTTCTTGAGGCTCCGCTGGCCTTCCTTGCCTCGCGTCGTGGGAATTGGCTCCGGTTCTCGCTGGCCCGCCTTTCGACCGCCGTTGGCCTTGCGCGGCGGGGGCGGCGGCAGGCTGATGGGGAATTCTGACGAAGGTGAGTTATAGTAGGAGCTGGTGGGGGAGCTGCTATTGCGACGCGTGAGCTCGTCGTGCTGGAGCAAAGCCTCGAGGTTTGGGGAGATCTGGAGATTGTGGCCAGGCTTGGGGACGGCGACAGGGCGAGGACGAGGGGCGGGCGAGGCGGAACGAGGAGGTGTGGCAGCCATTGGGACCAGGACAAGAGTCGTGGACGAGAAAAAAACTAATCGCCCACAGACGAACAGGGAGGGCCGCTTAATTTGAATACCTGTGCGGCGTGTTCAGGCTACCGTAAATCCTTCCAGGGGCCGGCCCTCCTCCTCCCCGCAATTAAAGAGTCCCACTCCCCGTTCAAACGGACCCCTTGTGCTCCAAGTCAAGCCCAAACTTGCTCTCCATCGGTCCCGAGGACCAGCACGTCAGTCAACTCCAGGGCGTTAATTGGTCGCCAGACCTTGACGACCCTACAAGTCCCCTGGCGACCGTCCCTCGACTACCCGACATCCGCCAAGCAGAACGGACATCTACATATTATGGATTGCAAGCAATAAAGTAACACGCTATACATCAGAGAAAGGGAGAGAGAGAGAAGACAGATGCAAGAGAAACGAGCAGCGTCATGCTGGAATTCTCCGAGGAGGTAAAGGAGGTTTGTTACCCGGACTGATGGAGGCCGTTGCCAGAGACTGCGTCGACTCTCCATCTCCCGGCGTACTGATTTCAGCCGACAATCTTCGCGTCTCGTCCCTGGATGCGATCGTCTTGAGTGCTTGCGATGCTGCCGAGACAGACGAGAACACAGCAGAGTCATCCACTGTTTCTGCTGCATGTCTCACCGCGACAGAAGAAATAGTCCGAGGAGGTAATGGCGGTGGAACGGGGCGCGAAGGAAGAGAAACCACCTCGGGTGTAAGAGACAACGGAGCAACATCATGATCCCGATCATTTGCATCACCAGACCCAAGCAAGGGGGAAGATGATTGGGTTTCTTGGCTTTGTTGTCCTGTCAGGACGGGGCTCTTCCACAGACGATACATGCTCTGAATAGCTGCCCCCTTTGGCTTGCTATCTGGGGGAGGCGAAACGGGCGCCACGTTTCCCAAGGACATCACTTCGCCTCTGTGACTCGCATGGATCCCTGGGATCGTCATCGTGCGTCCTTGGGAGGGCTGAGTGTGAATTAATGATGGTGCAGGGTTCTCCTCCGCGACTTCTGTGAAATCGCGGTCTTTGAAAGGGTCATTCGACACGTTGTCGCCCAACGACCGTAACAAGCCTGGCGAAGTCGACCCAATCGAATGCAAAGTCACACGACCACTTGACAAGCTGGGCGATCTCCCCTTTTCTCTGCCATTTGCTCGAGGAATTGGGACGGGAGATGACTCTTCGTGGAGCCTTTCCGACTGCTCGCGTTCTCTTCGCTCCAAGACCGCTGCACGCATGTCTGCATAATTCTGGCGGCCATGCGTGCTCTCGGTTCGAGGACGGTGATCGGATGGACCCACATCAGGAAGGTCGTCCGGAGACGGATTCCCGCTAACGTCCTTCTTCAACCCCCAGACGCCCCACTTTCGCATGGCCTCTTTGGCGGTATTACTGAGTGCTTGTTTGTCACCGGCTTTTGACTTGAGCGCGGACAAGAACGAGCTTGTGGTGGACGCCCCCAGGGAGTGACGGGGACTCTTGGAGGTCGCGCTAGTGTCGGAGAGGTAGTTGGAAGACTCGTCACCGCCTACCGAAGACGAAACAGAGTGGGCTCGTGACGATCTTGAGCCCGTATGCGAGTGTGCGGATGAGGGACGCGGAGACAGATATTCATGAGGTTCTTGTTCATTGTCTGAAACGTCCAAAGGTTGCATAACAGGGGTATGAGGGGGAGGTGTAAGACTGCCATTCAGTCCTGTAGTTCCTTCTTTCCTACCACGTACAACTTCTTCCTCCATTTCCTTCGTACGTTCACGATCGAGTTCGGTATCCGCACCGTAAGAGAACCAAGAGTGTCGTCTAGCCGTCGTGGAGGTTTTATCTGAGGACGAGGTTACAGAGCGAATGATGGGTATGCTGTCCAGTGACGGTGTGTCCTGCTCGGAGTGAGCACACACGGGGGTAGATGAACCTGCCTCTTCCGATGGATGGGATCCAACCAAAGGAGTGGAGGATTTGGTGACTTCTGGTGTTGGTGCTGCCACTGGTTTGTCTGAGCGAACGGCATCAGCCCATATTCCACCACGGTGTTCATACTCGACACTGTCGAAGAAACTGATGTCGTCCATATTGGGCAGTACTACAGAATCGACGATCTGTGCGAAGTTTAGAGTCTACGGGAGAACATGCTTGCAAGCATTCACTCACGATCTCCTCGATTTTTGCCTCGAGGGTGTTCAAAATCATGCTCCAAGTAATCTGCCGGTCGCTCACGATAGGCTCGACGTTGATCACCATACGCGGCGGCTTCGTGAAGGCATACCACATGCGGCTACTGGGAGGGCGTTTCACCTTGACGAGAAGGTTACCTTCGAGTTCGCGTAGCACCACGGCCAAAACGAGTTTGACGGTATATGACTTGAAGCGTGCTCCAAGGTTGATCACGGCAGTGGCTTCGACCGTGGCACGAATCTCGCCCTTGTACGAGAGACCCACCTCCAACGACGCGTCCCCTTCCTTGGTCAGCTCCTTGAGCATAGGTTTGCTAAACGTCGGCGCCTTGTCACCGAATGAGAATTGGGTTACAGCGACATCCGTGAGGAAAGCGGGACGTTTGACCCTGGACAACTTCTTCATGAGCCGACTGATGATGTACGACTCGAGCATCTGGGTCCTGTAAAAGCTATAAAAGATGCGTCCCAACAACGCGTTGAACCATCGCATCGGAATGACGTCCGGTTGTTCGTCTAGTGTAACGACCAAGTGGTTCATCTCGGATGGCAAGAACACGGGCCTGAGCGGACTCAGCGTTGGCGTGCTTGGTGGATGGTCAGACGCATGCACGAGAGCGAGGTACCAGTCTTCCATGTCGACGCAGCACCGGACAAAGATGAACCACGGCGCCGCGGAAGCGTCCTCTTGCGCAGCCTCCTTGCTCTTGTCGTCCTGTTCCCGCTTGTTGGCTTGGTCCCCGTCCGCCCTATCGTTTTGTTCCCCGTCGCCACACGCGATCTCCTTTGACACGTTAGGCATGCTTTTCTCAGCATCCCTGGATCGAGGCTTTAAGCAAATGGCATTGCGCCGCGTGAACAGCTCCCCGTCCAATAGCCCCTCTGGATAAATCGTCACGTCATGACCGCCCAACTCTACTGCCGCCTCGCAGTCGGTCATGCCCTCGTCTTCATACAAGTACATCACCTTGCCCTTGAGCACGACATACCACATGTCCTTTGGGCGCGAACGTTTTGGATCCTTGGAGCGGGAATCGAGATACGATTTGACAAAGGTCACGTACGAGCCGTCAGGGGACGGGTCTTCAAAGGTGTGTCGGACGGTGAGCCAGCCCTTGCGGGTGCGTGGGAGGTCGTTTGGGTCACTGGGCGCATCTGTGGGGGATTCGGAGGAGGATTTGGGGCGATCGTGGTCAGTGCGTTCCAAAGGACGCGGCTTGGCATTTTTGATTGGGTCGGGAACTGGGACAGAAGTGTAGACGGTGATGCAAATGAAGGTGAAGACGAGGAGAGGGAGAAAGGTCAGGCCGCCGAGTACGTATACATACAAGAGCGCGCGAAGAGACATGGAAGGGTCAGAGGAGAGAAAGTGGTGAGTTGGCTGGACTTGACCAGTTTCCCACCCGCCTCGCACGTGTACCAAGTCCATTTCCGCGACGGTGTGGACCACATAAGGCCAACTCACAGCAACTAGGTGCAAAACGTGTCATATCGATCGATAAGACAGACTGGCATAACACTACAAATCGCACGAGGTCGACATAAACGAAGAGTGACATGCAGTGCAAAGATCGGTGGAGAGGAGATAAAGCAGACAACGCCGGATCATGCAAACCAGTCCGTCTGCAATGCTCAGGAACAAACCCTCCTGTCAGGCGACTGAATCACCGCACCCCAATGGCCACGAGTGTACTCTCAGCGATCGACTACCATACGACAGTGCTCGCTGGACAGTAACCATGGATCTATTAATGCAGTGCCATCAACAGGATTGTGATGATGATAGACAGCGAGTGATGACAATGATGATGACGGGAGCTATAGTGTCGATAGGATAGATGATGACGGGACGTCTGAAGTCCGATAGAAGCGTTGCTGGGGAGAGAAGAGGACGACCGACGCGATTCGAGTTCGTCGCTCGGGTCGGGATGGACGGTACCGGATGGACGGAGACCCTGCGAAGTTTCAGTGGACGGAGAGCCCCGAGCTTCTGTTCGAGAATGTCATTTCCGCTCATCGTTTGGCGTACTCGTGGCACGTGTCTTGTTCTGGCAGCTTCCACACAGGAAAGTGGACCGACGCAAGGCCGATAGGCTACCGGGTGAAAATGTGAGCGAGGCTTGGAACGCCGCAGAATCCAAAACATGAATGTTACGCGGAAGGACAATTTAGCCCTCGGATTTTGAGGGACGATGTTGTACTCGCTGATCAACAAGTCCGTGATGGGTGGTTACTGAAAGAAGCCCTCTGGGTCGGGATTCCATACGACCGATGCCGACGGGGATGCGATATGACATTGGAACTCTAGTGCACCCTGGGGACGTGTCGTGGTGGAGACAGCCTGTGAACAGACAAAACGAGCGAATCAACAGAGACACAGCTTGGTCCAGTTATTAGTTGGAGTAGCAGTGCCCCTGAGTGTGGACGAAGGGGGTCAAATATGACGTTTCGAGTGCCGACGCGCTTACGACGCGTCGTGGAGCTAGGACATATCTGGCCAACAGGAAAAGCTTGTATTACGGTTTGAAGAGACGCAGTGGGAGAAAAAAAGGTACCAAGTCGAGCAAGGGTCGATCGGTGGACAGATGACCACTGGATATGAAAGTGGAGTCGAAGGTGAAAACGGAAAATGAAGGGGCACGGCACGGACCCGTGGTGAACGAGTGAATGGCGATAGAAAATCAGATTATCTCATTAAGCAAAGCAGGGAGAGCTGCGGAGCGACATGTCGCAGCGGAATGGGACAAGAGGACGAATTCCGAAAAGTAGCTGTACGAACGAGCGGTGCGGGCATGAGGCGATCATTATCAGAGATGCCTCGAGGCTCTGCAGAAGGACTGAGGAGGCTGGATTGGGGAGGAAGGACCCAAGGACGAGTGTCGTGTGTCTAAGCGGGGATGGCTTGGGAAACACGCTTGGGCGCGTGTGTGGACCGCTGATTATAGACGACGGAGGAGGCACGCCGCTCGCACTGGCCCGTGTGGTCAATGGACGGTTGTAAACGGTCTTGTGCGTGGCCAAGGGAAGCCTCGAGGCTTGCGATAGCGCCCATAAAAAAATTGCCTCGAGGCATCCCGGTATTTAACGATCAAATCCCATCTTCTCCTCCTCCCCCGCCTCCCTCCTCCCATCAGATGCTCACCGCAACCTTCCGCGGCGAATCCCACACACACATGCAGCGTCGCGGCAGATCTCGTCACATCTCCCCCGTCGCCCTCGCAAGACAGGCCTCTGAAGAACGCAGACGCTCCCTTCCTCCAGTCTCCCCCTCCCCACAGTCCCTCGAGGACCAGATCCAGGTCGCGTACGCACTGGACAACATCCGTCTCGCCAAGATACTCCTCCTCAGACTCAAAGGCATTCACGTCACCAACGACGCCGACCCTCGCATAGACCAGGTCCGCGACGAGGACTTTGACATGCTCTTCGCCCCTTCTGGCCCCCTCATCCTCGACGAGGTCGACACCCGTGCCCTCCAGGAAACACAGCGCAGACAGCACCAGTGGTGGCACGAGTCTCAGCGCGCACAGCGCCTCAGAGCCTGTGAAAGGCTCTGGGAGGACGAAAAGCTCCGTCTCCACGCAGAGAAGCTGCGTGCTTTCCAGAGACGAGAACACCACGCCCTCGAGCAAGAACATACCCGTCTCGCAGAAAAGAGCGTCCAACCCCGTGCCACAAGGGTCACGGTACGTCCTTTCATTCCCTCGCCAGCCTTCTCTTACCTCGTCTGCCTAGTCTCGAGTAGAGGCCCCCTCCAACAAACGAGACCAAGACCCGTTCCAGTACGCCTTCATGCTTCCATCCAAACTATCCACCTCGACCCTACCTGCAAAGTCTCACAAAAAGGCGCTGGCCCGTTCGCCGGGACGCCAGAACCGTTCCGTCTCTTTCAAAGAGGTCATCAATGCCATGAACGGTCAGCTCTTCCCCCTGGACGCTTCTGAGCGCGCAGATGACGCGAGGCGCATCGCTGGCATGCCCATCTCGACCTCGAACTCTCACCGACGCAAGACTTCCGTCCGTGCAGAGCTCCTCGACAGTCTTCTACAGGTCGTCGAGTGGCAGCAAGGAGAGAGACGAAAGGCCAAAGGTAAAGACGTGGTCCGCGACCAACAGGCTATGAAATCCCACCTTCGTGCTCCCACCCCTATGCCCTCGGTCCCGTCTTCACTATCGGCCGCATCCTTGTCCTCTTCTACATCTCCCTCCCGCTCCAACTCGTGGCTCACTTTTGGCAGCTGGCGTTCCACGGCCACCGACATCACTACCCCTGACTCCCCCGTATTAGCTTCTCCCGCCACTTCCCTGCCCTGTCTTCCCACTCTTATCGAAACTCAACGTGAACTTCACCCACGCTGTGCTTTCGTTCGCATATCCGTCGAAGAGAGCCCCTTGTGTCCCTCGATCACGTCACACCCCACACCCCTTGAAGACGATGGTCCGTATGTTACGCCTTCCGGTCCTACCCCCGAAGCGCTCGACATACGAGGTGCCCTCGTGAAACGTGTCACACGTTCCGTCGCCACCATCATCGAGGCTGCCAAAGGCCTGCAATCCGCCTACATTACTGCCACGATGTTCACCGCAGGATCTCCATACGCGGGAATCGTTACGCCTCCACAGGCCCACGGGTCAATGCGGTGTCAGCAAGGACGTCGCGAGGGCTATCGCGCGCTCGCCAAAGATGTCCGAAGGTTTACGGATTCCACCACGTCTATCAGTCCGACTTCCGAACCTGTGCATTTCATCCCGCTCGTGTCGCAGCCGTCGGAAAAGTCCGGTTTGCCTAAACCACTCGTTACTAAGAATGCTGTCATCTTTCCATCACCGCTGCGACCCCGTACACCGCCTACAGCGCTGGGGTATCGAATGCGACCCGTCGCGAATCCCGCCGTCCTCCGGCTGAGGGCGTTGCAAAACCTTATGTGCGCCCGTGGAAAAGAGTGGGAAGGTCGAGCGCGCGAAGGCGGGCTCGGATGTGGCAAGGAACGCATGCTTGGCATAGCCTTTGAAGGTAGAGGGCGAAGCGGGCTTGGCTGCGAGGTTCGCTTCGTCGTCGCGTGACCCGTTCGAATGAACTCAGATCCGTGCCGACGCATTCGCCCCTTACAATACCCCTTGCAAGGTTTCTCGAGGACTTATAATGGGTTATGCACATTTAATGCTAATTATTGTCTCCCCCTTTCCTGCATGCTCGGCTTCCCTGTTGTACGACTTACCGGTGCCCGTGGGGCGCATCTCCTTTGGTGATGCCATCTGTTGTATCGATATCTTTGTGTTTCCATCTCGTGATAACCCCACGCCTTTCCGCGCATACCACTTCTCCTTTCCCTCCATAGCCCATTTCTGATTTCTCGTCGCGTAACCATGCCCTTTTACCGATTCACTCATCACTTACGGTCCCTTGAAGTGATTGCTTTTCATCTCGATTTCTACAGTGCCATGCAATGATAGATCCGGATATCGTCTAATCGAGAGCAAGCTATGAAAGTAAAGGTATCACGATTACGGATATCGAGTCATCGACTAAGGTCCAGAGTAGAACCACCTTGCGACCATGTCCGATCGAGCACCGGCTGCTGAGTCCATGGTGACGATGGGATATTGCGGTTTGGACCAACACTGACCGGTGGCGCTGGGACGGCATTCCGCGTAAACATGAGCGGCCGCCGTGGCTGCTGAATGCGCGAGTTGTTTGGTATATCCATCGCGCGCTGCAAGGGAGGCCCATTCCCTGCTGGTGCTTGTTGGGGTTGAGGTGGAGCGACGTTGGACTCCCAGCCTCCCCAAGCTGCCTTTTCTTGTTGTTGTTGCTCGCTGTCAAAGTTCCAGGCACCGAACCTAGAACCACTCGAAGCTGATTCGCTCCGCTTCCGCGCTGGGTCCAGCCGCAAGGTAGAGAATCTCCCGCTCTCCTCTCGGTCTAGGTCTAGCGTCACACCCTTTTCCGCAAGCGACGCGGGGTCAATGCCGAGCATCTTTCGGAGCTCCTCGTTCTCCTTCTCCAATCGGGCTATTTCGGACTCACGTTCGAGGGCCCAGTCCTCACGGAAATTTGGTGGCGTATTTTCGGCGAGGGTCTCGATAAATGATTGTACGTCAACATCAACGCCCTGCGAACTATCATCGGCCGGGTCTGGATCCTCTCCGATCAGGTTGCGGTAGAGCGCTCGGAGGTTCTGGGCGAGACGCTGCATGCATATGGCGGTTTGTGTTTCCGCGGCAAGGTCGTTGAAGTGATTCTGTGAGTCACAGGCCAGTATGAGGCCCTCGTAGTGGCGCGTCAACGTCAGCTCGTGCTGTTGTGCTGCCAACTGTCGACCGTTACCCCATCAGTCGTATATAAAGGGGCACGATAGTCATTAAACTAGGACGCACAGCGTGATTGCGGAACTTTGTCATGATGGTTTCCATAGTGTTTTCGTACTCTTTGAGAAGGAGGCTGAGTTGTTTGTTTTCGTGTAATAACGTTTGATTCTCGATGACGAAATGGGCGTTCATACGTTCCAATTCGGACTGGAACGCCTCTGTGCGGCGGCATCAGGATCAAATCCTGTTCTGCGCGTAGAAGACGGACCTTTTGAGATGTCGGTATTAAACCGCCTGAGCGCGAAACCTGAACCGGAATGTGCAGCCTGGTCCTGTCGGGCTGCGGCCTCAGCCAAAGCTGGTTAGGGATAGGGTGCAGACGGAACCTTGAGGGAACCCGCTCTGGCTTGGAGTGCGGTGGTCATCTTGTGGTTGTGTGCCAGCTGATCGCTGAGCTCGTGGACGAGGAGCCATGCGCGGAGGAGGTCGTTGTCCATGATCATGTCTGGGTGGACGAGCACTCTGGTATGAAACAAGGGACGCGTGGGAATGCCGCAGACAGGGTGGTCCTGACATAGGCCCGGCGACTTCTTTGTCTCCTGTTATTTTTTTTCTCGTCTTCAGCTTCTGTACAACATCCAACGCAAAACACTCCCTTCCGCCGCGCTCCAACACCACGCACTTCACGCGCCTGCTGTTCCGTCATCTCGCTCTCCCGGTGGGTCCATTTCCATCCACGTTCCATCGGCAACCGTCTCAATTTCAACCCGTAACAGCCCGCTTAGCCGACTCTCGCTCGATATCCTCTCTTTCGCCTCGATTCTGCCACCGCAAAACATGTCTTCCGCTTCCACCTCGGGTCTCTCTGCGTCTGTAACCCGCATTCTGTCCTTGACCGGCTTTGCAAAGGAGCTCAAGACAAAGGACATCCAGGCCGCGTTTTCCGAGTGGGAGAGCGTCGGCGGGGGGTTCAAGATCAAATGGAGAGACGATACCAGCCTCCTGATCGTCTTCCAAGACGCTTCCATGGGTACGTCCTGACATGCATGCTCGTCCATATCCATCCTCACTACACCTCGTTTCGCCATTTATATATAGCAAAACGTGCTTATTTACACGCCCTCGCTTTCCCTCCTGCCATTCTGGCAACCACCCCAGCCGCATCCATCAAGCCATATGATGGTCCTGATGCGCAGAGCGTCATCCAAACAGTAAATGCCCGTGGCCACAGCAGCAATCCTTCACGTGGCCACAGCATGCGCGCTGCCTCCATTTCCGTTTTCCCCAGCCGCAGCGCCAACAGCAGCCAGAACGGCAACAGTCTTCGTAACGGGAATGGCCACGTGCTTAATACAACCATTTCAGAGCACTCGCCCAAGATCAACGGCCGAGAACCGTCCCCTACCCTTCCCTCACTTCCTTCCCACCCTTCGTTGAACGATCTTATTAACTCAGCCGTCTCTCACGAGGATCCCGCCATCTTGCATGCCGAGGGACCCCCCAAGATTGGTGACCCAGGGAAGAGAATGCTTGGTGCTGCTCTTGGTATGAGACACCCCGCGTTGGGACCACGCGTCATCAATGGAAATTCGTCTGGGGGCGGCAGCCCTGTCTCCGCACCGCGTGGTCCACTCGACTCGACGATGCGAGACGTTCAGAGGGCAATGGGCAGTCTCGTCGTCGAGTGAACATGTCCGTGTCGTGATCCAGAGTTTGTGTTTGCAGTGGCGTACGAGTGTTTTGTAATCGATGTTTTCCGTTGCTGTTAGCACCCCTTTGGGCCCTGTTTTATATTCGCAGTTCCTTACTCCGTTTTCTTCACCTGTTCACGGTCCATATTTCACTGTCCTTCATTTGTCCCATCCAGGTACCATTATACATGTATACTCTGTCATCATTCATCCCCTTCAACTCGGTGGCTATTGTGATCCGGTTGGAGTCAAATTTTCCAGCCATGTCAACCGCAGTCTTTTGTCCAGTCAGGGTCGCGACATGCGCTCCTGAATTGAAAATGCCAGACCCTTGAGAAAAAGGGTGCGTTGACCACAAATTTGTCGTCGATGCCTATCCGACCAACTCGTAACAAGAATGATAATCACCCGCAGATCGGTGATTCCGACCTTGTGGCCTTGCCGGGGGCGCATGGCAAGAGTCCGTCTGGGCAGGTGGCGCGCTAGCAAGCTGACAACCCGCGTATATGAATCAGATGGTCTCAGCCAGTCCGACTCAGCCAACATCATAAGTACAGCATCGCCTGCTGCGCGTGACGCGGCTGGCTGAGATGAGATGTATGCATCTTCACATATTGTTCCGATATCAACTCCCCTGGCTGGGACTGTGAGTAATAGCCCCGGGCTCCATGATGCCATTTCGCAGCCTTTTACGACATTTTATGACTGTGGGTGGCCCATGCTAACTATTGTGGGGAATGTGAACCAAGCTTGTCCATGAGAACCTCAAGAACCCCATATCAGACCCCGACGATCCATCACTCGGGGTGAGTTGATGGCGTCCATGCGTATATAGCCATACAGGTGTCTCCCCACGGATGCCAGACCCAGAGACACGCTGGGAAACGTCAAATCACGGAACAGCGTCATGGAAGCAGTTCCATAATGGTATCGCACTGGGCTTGTCGCCATAGGACGCCGCGTCACTCAAGGTTTCATGGCACTGTCAACATGCGGCCTAGGTGCGCCTTTCCTCCACAACCAACTGTTACCTGTTCTTTTCCTGATTCACAAGTCACTTCCAATGCGGCACCGTCCCATTCTTGGCTAAGCACATCCTGCTCGCTGATTTACCGGATATATCCCACACGAGTGGCGCTTTCACCTCAGGATGGCGATCCCTTTCAGGCCTGTCCATTCTTGGACCTGTTGGCAAGTTAGTGTAGCCAAAACGTGTTTCATAGGCCCCTCTTCCCCCTCACCGCTCTGCTGACCTGTCACCTTCGGATCCATCGCGGCCATTTGATAAATGGAAGCCCGAGCGCAGCCCTAAGTTGCAGTCACGCGTGCACTTTCGAGGCATCCGATCAATTCCCAACGTCAGAGATACACGGGTATAAATGTACAGTTACATTCAGTCCATGCCGTCCCTGATACTCCCATCCTAGTCCCTACCATCGGTTAATTGGCTTCCCTCGAGCCACCCGATTTGGACTTTATATGATCTCCACTGCCTACTACCCTTATCCCATCAATGATAAATCATCCGCCCGGGGGGCTGCAAGGCAGCCATACATATATTCGCCACCTGAATCGCACAATTCGCCAAGAAACGCCATGTACCCTCACCTCCACACTTCTGGAAGTCCGTCCCCCACCTATATCTACCCGGGCTTCGAGCACTACTACTCCAAGGACGGCTGGGTGACCACTGTCCCCGACTCTTGGTCGACGTTTTATCCCCTCCCTCCTCGGTCATCTTCGCTTCCCGAGACCGCCGTTAATCCAAAAGTCATTATTCTCCCTCCCCAACCCATTATCGTGTCGGACATCGACACGCCGTCCTCCGTTTCTTCACACTCCGTCCTGACGCCATCCTCTCCATTTGCACAACACGATGTAGGTGAAGTGGGGTTCCAGGCTATGGACTTTGATGAATTCGATTGTGATGACGAAGAAGATTTCATCGATTCCGACTTTGCGGACGAGATGGAAGGGGTAGACGAAACGCAGCAGGGTCCTTCGCCGCTCTACGGTGCAACAGCACCACATGTCATCAAGTCTACTTCCGCGCTGGAAGGAGCGTTAGGTGATGCGCTGTCATCGTCCTATGGCACCCATCTCGGCGCTTTAACGCCAGCCGACCGAAGGCTATCTGCCTCCGTTCCGGGTTACCCGAGCACCTCACACCGGTCCAGCGCCGCCACGCACCAGCGATGGACTGAGAAAATGCACTCGCCTGCTCCTATGACGTCTTCTCCACCCGTTGCCGAACCTTCATACCCCTTGCAACACACGTATACCCAGCGCAATTACTCATCTTCGACGTCTCTCTTCGCACCCACGTCACCATCACCATACAACCACATATCCTCATCCTCATCACTCGCAGGCGCGTTCGCATCTTCCGTTCCATCACCACATGCATCACGACCCACCGCCCGTCCGCTGCCCATCCTGCAACCCCAACCGATTCGCCCCATACCCCCTATACCTCTGGCTGATCTCACGGCCAGCGCGAACGAAAGCAGTTCGCCGGAATCTCAGCGGACGCTATCACCCCTCCCACTGCTCTGTCAGCCCGTTTCGGACGCGGTCCGATATCAGTTCAAGGAACCGCCCGCGAACGGCACCCTTGATGACGATGCTTGCTACGGCGACGAAAACACGTCAGCATCGATGTGTGAAGATCTCGTCACAGCCTCGGGAAGCGACCAGTTCGCACAACAAGGGTTGGCGTTCTGTCCAGAACATGTGTCGACGAGTGCATCTTGCGCCGTGGATGAAAAGCTGTATTCCTGTGAGCATATGCATTTACCGATACGTTGGCGGTGATTTTACTACACTGTGAGGGACCTTTTCCGTTGGTCGCACGTTATCTTTTCTATACAGAAGTTATTTTCGAGGCATCATATCGACACATCATATGTACAGCACGCAACAGTTTCATAGTCTATGTTAGATATCATATTTCGGGATTCATTCATGGAGCGCTCTGATCTAGAACACGATGGTCCTGGAACAATTTCCTCCAGAAACGATCATTGAATCAAAGCGCGTGGTTACAAAACAATGTGTACAAGACTTTAAGGAGATATTACGGGGCGATGAGCTTGTATTTACAGTCGGGGACAAAGAAAACAATAGGGTCGCTCATCTGATGAGAAAAGGAAGAAAAATGCTGTACCATAAACATTAAAACAAGGATGTCGCAACTGTGGCGTCCACAATGCCAAGGGCATAGATTACTTGATCACAAAGGTGCGGATCTTTTAAATTCCACATGCAAGTAATTCGGAACGCAGTCAGATGTCACCTGGGGCGGAAGGGGTCCGTTTCCTCGCGTCACGGGACGTGACGGGCCGCATCCAGATCCTCTCCATATCACGTATCTGAAGCCTACGTGGGCTGCAGGACGGATGGCGGACCCGGGTATTGTTGGATATCTTGCGACCCCTACGGTGCACGTCGGCCCAGGCGTGGTATTGCCCAGGATGAGTAACACACGGAACGTGTTCCGGTCGCAGAGGATGATTGTCCATCTCAGCAAGTGGCACCCGAGTCTTGACTTCCCGTGTCCCTGGGAAACCCGAAAGTCCGTGGAGTTGCGGATGGCCAGTTTGATGAGTTTCGGCGACTGATGTGACCGGAGAGATAGGTAAGCTTGGACTGCTAAACATAACCAAGAATAGCAACCCACCTCCCGCGCTGCATTCGTCGGCGACAGGTGTATGCACGATCACCCGCGTAACTTCTCGCGCGTGGATGACGGGTGAATCCGAGATGCTATCGTCGCTATTCAGGGCCTCTACCGGCGTCGGAAACAATTCATCCAGCGTCGGTATCCAATAGGGTACAGATATTTGGCTATATTGTTTATCGATAACCCTACTGATGCCTTGCTGTTTCGCCACGTTCGTGTTTCGGTGGCTACAATAAAGCCGTGGCGAGCCATCTGCGCCATCGCGTTTGAGGAACCTAGTCTCAGAAAGCCAGTGCCTAAATTCATTAGTTCCCAGAGCAGGCTTCCGATCCGACAGCGTGCCCGTCTTGGCTGGTTGCTGGGAGTGGTAAGGGATGGACAAGAGTCCCTCAAAATAGAGTTTCGTGCGTGCCTGCATATACTTCCTATAAGTACCTTGGCATTCCTGGATACCGTGCGCGGGTCCAAGACTGTCAGACACAGATTTGTAGATCGCTTGTCGTTCGTCCCGGGTGAGAGGTTTCACGTGGGGAAGTAGCAACCCCCTATCACTTGCAGAACACGGCGAAGTCTCATTCCATGAAATTGACCGGTCCTCCGTGAGAGCCAGCTTGGCAGGATAATCTGTGAGCTCTTGCATTCTCTCGAATACTAATTTATGTCGATACGCATAGGCGATATTCCCGATGGCGCGCCTAACCGAGAACGACTCGTCGAGGGGATTCACGACCGGGTTAAAAGTGCAGGTATCGTCCTCTTCCACCACGGAAGGAAGTGGAAGAAGAGGATTCACAGTAACATAGATGGGTGTTGGATCCGCGCTCGGAGAATATTCGGAAACAGGGGCATCGTTAGTGTCCGCGGATTTACTCGATTCACTTGTTTCGCGGGTGATGGGAACGATCCTGGGATTTTTCCTTGGACGACCTGGTTTAGCTTTCGTGACTCCACGGGATTTGAACGGAAGCTTTCTTTCTGCCGCTACAAGGTACGAAGGATGCGAGTGGGAACTCTTAATGGGTGCTTGTCGCAAAGGGCGAAGATTAGGCTGTGACCACGTGTAAATCGATGATCTCGCATTCGATGGACAATTAAGTACCAAGAGAGTGGGAGCGTCCTTCACCGTCATTGGATTGCCGTGCTTGTCTTCTTTCACCACGCGCAAGCCCCTGCTGTGGAAGTAGTCATAAATGTGTCTTCTGTCGATGTTATACCGTTCTTGGAGCTCTTTGCGAACGGCGAACGACGGCATTTCCGTGTTTCCAGGCGTGATGAGGGCATCTAAATCTCGTACAAGGTCAGGCCCGAGGCGTAGTGCCAGGCTTTCAGGATTGACCCTGCGGCGTTGATGTACGACATTATTGCCAGTGACGTTCGGAGTGGGAAATAGGAATTCGTTGCTGTCGGTACGGCCGCCGGTACCTGACGCTTCAGCGGTCGCGATGTCGTCACCGAAAGCGGCGTGAGTAGTAGACTCGCCAAAATGTCGGACGTTGGGTGTTTCCATGCTAGGGCAAGTCAGGCGTAGTTCCAGGGATCACAGTAACGAAATTCTAATGATGGTGCTACTTCGTAACCTTGTTTAAATATCTGGCGGAATACCACTGGCCGTTGGAATGCTGCTTACACCAGGACATGTGGCTTCACAAGCTCCATGGCCGCTTTAAATAGAGTCAAACAAAATTAAAACATACTCCTATTGCACACAGACACGCTAGAAATACAAGCTTGCAGCGAAAACAACTAGCATAGATGGTAGTCAATCGTGGCTTGACAATATGTAGGAGTTAACGTACTGTCTCTTTTGATTTTAGTTTGCGCTTCCTCCATCTTTTTAAACAGTTCGGTGTCGCCAATTACTCTTGCGGCATCTCGGACCTCCCGACAAGTTTCATCCAAGCGTGTGATGACCCTGACGATGGTCCCTTCCGCCACGTCAGTCAACAAGGTAATTTGGTCAAACGGCTGCCAAGAGACAAGTTAAGCCCAAACATAATATGGACTACGCAGAAGTGAAGTCTTAGATACCATTCCCTTTGCCCACTCATGTACCACTTCAACGAGTCCGGTTTTGAGAGTGGATCTGAACTCTTCCGCAGCGACTTTATGTCGGTCTTGGATGCGTCCCACCCGATCAGTAATTACACCAATTGCTGTCAAGCCTTCTTGCAACCTAGGTGGTATAACAGGTTCGACATCCGTCTTCTCTTGGAAAACAAAGCAGGAAAGCAGTGCAACCACTTCCTCAGGTTCATAATTTGCGAGCGTGTTCTCAAGAATGAGTTCAGTAAGAACAAGCTCATTGACCGAGTTGATCTATCATTTGGCGGTCAGTGTTCGTATACTGTGTAGAAAGGAATGGGAGCCACCTCGCAAGCCACTCGCCCCTTGAGTTGGACCGTCTGGTTTTCGTTAATAAACTTGAGTTCCTTGAGCACTTGGATCCTCTGCTCGTACTCAGGGACAAGTTCCAAGTTCTGCTCAGAAATCGCATCCTTCAACGTGGCTATCTTCGACCGTAGAACCCTATGACCATGAAGGTGAATATACTGTCGAACTTATCAATGGTCTGACCAAGGATATAAAAATAACTGCCTGGACTCGCATGGTCATCAAAGTTTTCGCAAAGTGTGCATTCAAACAACTTAAGACTGTCACGAAGGTCGTTCCTAAGGCGAAGAGTCTCTTGGAATTCGAGAGTGCGCATACGACTCCAGTCTATCTCCGGTAGCATGCCAGTTGTGACCCATTCCATGACCACGGTTTCCAGGGCAAGCAATGCCTCAAGAATGGGGGTCTTTTTATGATTATCAACAATCGCGGAAGCATCTACCTGCACTCGAATTTCTGAATATCCTTGGAAACCCCAAAAGGGTGTAGCATCTCACCTTCACAACCTTATTCGTGATAAAAGAAATACTGTTCAAGTTGACGCTAGCAACCTCATAGGTGGCATCGTCGGGCTTCAGCACAGAGGGGTCCGGAGGCCACCTAGGGGGGACAATAGCTTTACTCGCATCTATGTAAAGATATTGGCGAGTCGAGTCAACTACTCGAAAGAGTGGGTATACCTTGCTTGCAGTTCTTCAACCTCCGATCCACGAGAGCAAGTACAAAGTACCTCCGTTCACTTCCTGATTCCCGGAGATCGGGTCTCAGCGACACCGCCGCGTGAAAAGGGAAAAAGTGCTGAGGAGGCCTCGTTCGTCAGTCTGCCTGGATTCTGGAATGATAGAGTATCTTACCGTGTTCCTTAAAATAACTATTCGACCGGTTGTGAGGATATTTTGATTAGAAGCACCGCCCGCAGTCATCAAAAAAAGGCGTTTATTATAGTTTACTATCCCACTCTGGGCATCGTAACAGCGTTCAATGTCGCCCGAGCAAACATCACATTTGAGTTCTGGCATTGAGAGGAGACTTCTCTCATGCTGCGAGAAATCATGCGCTGGTCTCAAAGAGAAATCTCGCCACTCACCTCAGCAACTGCCTTTTGCTGATCCGGTAAAAGACGCTGTGAAGCATTCTCCGAAAAACTACGTTTAATCATCTCCTCTACTCGAAGAGCTTCTACCCTTAGTAGATTCAGGATCATGTTATAGGTAAGGCGGAACTGCGACTGAAGCTTTGCCGGAGTTCCGAGGATCATGTTAGTTAACGTTGTTTGCTACAACCTCGGCATCAGTATACAGACGCACAAACGAAATAGGATAACTCATACGTCGGGCAGTTCACCACCTGCGACAATAATTACGGTACCAGTGGTGTCTAAACCACGACGTCCAGCACGTCCAGCCATTTGTGTGTACTCTCCAGGTAGAATGTCCCTGAAAGAGCGACCGTCATGCTTTCGAATGCTTGAGAACACTACGCATCTGGCAGGCATGTTGACACCCTGCGACCACATGTCCTGTCAGACATTGCAAAAATGCCATGGCCTCTCTTCTTACCATGGCAAATGTTTCTGTTGCAAATAAGATTTTCACTAATCCCCGAGCGAATAATATCTCGACTACCTGATGTGGATAGATTAGCAGTTGTGACGCCAGGGCGAGGTGACTTACTTCTTTGACAATCGGTAACAATCCTCCGTGGTGTACCCCAATACCACGAGAGAGGAGGTCGCGCATTCTGTTAATTTGCGGCAACTTCTTGTCCGACCCTGAAAGGAGGTTTAATGCATGGAGAAATGATATGCCATGCGTGACAAACCCTTAAGGCGGGACAGCGCCTTTTCCATTGCAACGTGGACCTCACTTTTCTCAACTGAACTGCAGAGATCAGCATTCGTCAAAGTGGCTGCATTTTCTTCGCATTTCCTCTTCGACAAAGTAAAGACAACCACTGGCAAGAGACCCTTTTTTTGCAAGTTGCCGAGGAGATGAACATAAAGATTTTTGTCAGCACCGGTATGGATTGTACGGGCAGCCCCACCGCCTCGACCTCGCGTTGAAGGCCCGTTAGGAGTGGCACCACCACGTGCAGAGACAGCGCCTCGTTGCCCTCGTGGTGCTGCACCACGCGCACCAACCCTTTGAACAGGACCTAAACCAGCTGCTTCTCGCTCCTTATCTTGCTTCCTCTTAAGTGCTTCGCCGGCATCCTTGTATCTGAGCATAGTTGTGAGGTTAAATCATTACAGTGAAGGGACCTTTACCCCTCATGGACCCATCTTCGCTGCGCATTCACGATCTTGAACACGTCTCTGCCGGCATACAGGTAATGTTCCAGAGGTACCGGGCGTTGTAATGTTGAAATGACGTAGATATCTTTCTTTTTGGTACGCCTACGAACTGTAAGGTCACTTCAGAGCAGAAAACCCATGGCGACATACCCGACCCAATCAGCGAATTCCTTGGTGTTCGGTACGGTCGCAGATAGAAGGATGATACTAATGTGATCGGGCAGCATGATGATAACTTCTTCCCATACAACGCCACGCTGAGGGGTTCATATCGATCAAGAAGAGACCACCGCAAAGTCAATGAGATGCGTCACCTCTGCGTCATTAACATAGTGCACTTCATCGAATATTACGAATTCCACATCACGGATGAGATCTGCACCTTTATACAACATGCTGCGTAGAATTTCCGTCGTCATGATTAAACAACTTGCTTCCGGGTTGATCTGTACATCGCCGGTCAAGATTCCAACAGAAGAAGAGGAGAACGTCTGCTTGAAATCGCGGAACTTTTGATTGGACAAAGCTTTTATAGGCGACGTATAGATGGCTCTGTGTCCTTTAAGTTCGAAACCGAAAATGTAAAATTCGTTGCCTTAGGCGTACCTAGTCATGTGCTTTTCTGCTAGAGCGATTGCATACTCCGCCACCACGGTTTTCCCGGCGGATGTATGCGCAGCGACGAAGACAGAGTCGCCCATCTCGAGGTGATACACCGCTTCTTTCTGGAAAGTATCTAACTCGAAAGGATACTTGGAGAACGCCGTCCGTCACTAGTACAATTACCGCGAGCTCTCTAAAAACTAACCTTGTGTGCCATCTCCGGAACGAGTTCGTGAAAGTTGGTCATCGGTTTGTGGGTATCGACTACATGAGCCCAATCACGCTTGACAATCTTGGCACGATGAGTGCGACGCGTCTTTGTTGGTCGTAGATGTGATCTCTACAGCCAAATGTAAGAGACGACTTGGACGCCCCGAAAACAGAGCCTCACAGTAGTCGGGAGGAGTTCATCCACCTCAGCAACGAGGTCGCCGTTAGGTAGCTCAATTTCAGGCTCTTGATCTTCCGCGAGATGACTCTCCTGGTCCTGAGAATTTTGATGGTTCAGTAACACAGCATGAAAACCTATCAAGAGAGGTACCAAATCTCCACTTGCGGACGGAGAAGACTCTTCGAGAGCGGTGAGGGCTTCGTCTTCAGGCTCTTCGCCTGGTAGTCTAAGGCCCCTCGAGAAACTTGGTGGGATAGTCCTCAATCCTTTCACTGATTCTTCTGAGGTGCCGGCTTGCGTAGAAGAAAGTAATACTTCGTCAAGACCTCCAGGCTGAAAGGGGACATAGCCCGATTTCCCCCTGACAAAGGCACCGACTGCTCCCGGAGCACGGTCCATCGAAGTCGATATTAAGGCTGTCGCAACGCGAGGATTTGGTGTCTGAGCTTGTCAGACCCTGGAAAAAACATGCAAGTGGTCTAAAATGCACCTCTGTATAGCCTATGACACGACCATTTAAACCTGTGCGAATGAAGCTCAAACTTGTGGGCGGTGGTGCAGGCTCAAACGAAAGCAGAGAAGGTATGTAAGGCTCAGGTTTCCAGTGTCTGCGCCAAACGCGATGAATTCGATGAACCCCGATGTAAAAGATCCGTACAGCTGATACGTGGATAGCCAATGGTCTGGAAGAGTAACCAGGGGTGATAAGAGCTTTGCGTCGATCTCTTGATGGACTTGTTCACGAGACGGGATATCCCCTAGGCCAATCTCTGCCAACAATCTTTCCGCATCTTCGGGTATAGGGTTGAGTATTTGTTGGATAATCGATCCTAGTTCTTTAGGTCGGGTCATGATTCGGGTTATTTACATGCAACACGTTGGGTAGTTCCAGTTAGATTCCTCAGAACAAGCAAGCTGAGAAGAACACTAGTCGGAGTCGGATTTTCGTCCAAAGATGGTACTATACACTTACTACAAAATTTGCCTAGGGTGAGTACCTTGAACTCTGCGCCTTTCTATTCGATCTCGTGATAGACAAAAGATGGTGTAGCTATGCTGCTACCAGATAACTAGGTACTAAGGGCCAGCGCTGCAAAAGTAAACAGGTAAGGTTAGGTCCATCGGTCGTTGCGAGTCAGGCGAAACGGATTTTAAGGGTGATTCAAAGAACTAGGACGATGCTTGTGGGGAATAATCATAGCTGGAAAAGTTCGGGATTCATGTTCTGTTTACCATATCAGCAATATTTCCCTTCCACAACGCTGCAAGACCTACAAGCTTACACAACCGAGCCAAAAGGCCACCAAGCTGAATGATGGTCCCAACCCCTTCAAGTATCCGCATGTGCGTAAATCCAATTTCCTGCACCAAGTGAGTGGTATGAGCTGACCCAATGAAATTATTCTTACTTTGATGTATTCCAGCTTAGTATATTCGGGTAGTCTGATGAAAGGAATCAGCCACAGTTCTGCGAGTCATTCATTGGACATACTCGTCAAAGGTCTTTGTCACTCTGAATACTGTGACGACAATATCCACCGCGCTGTACCCTTGTTCCCAGAGCTCGTTTAATTTTCTCATCCCACCGTCAATGTCACCCTTGATACACGCGCGAATAATACCTTGGACTATCACTGGGTGTGGTTGGTCACAAACTTTGAAGACGTTTTCGCCTGACACAAATCCGAACCCGGAATGCGTGGACTGCAGATTGTTGATGGCTTGTCGCATATCACCCTCACTCGTGAAGATGAGTGCAGTCAAACCATCATCGTTATATTCAGCCTATTTGTCACGCGGTAAATACATACTTGGGATGAAACACCAAAGGCCCACATCACCTTCTCCATCTCGCATATCTCGAGCAGGCGCTTCAGTATCTCGGTGTCTCTAAGCTTGGCATAACGTAGGATAGCGCAACGACTCTGTATAGGTTCTATGATTTTGCTGGACATGTTGCAGGCCAAGCAGAAACGCGTGGTGTTGGAATATATCTCCATCGTTCTGCGGAGCGCTTGTTGGGCGCCAGGCGTCATACTATAACTGAGGTCAGATTCATCTTCTAACAGTCATCAGACTGACCTATCGGCTTCGTCGAGTATTACAATTTTGTGTCTCCCATGTGGAAGGGTTACTTTCTTTTGCGCGAATGTTTTTATTTTGTTCCGCACAACATCAATACCTCTATTGGGCGAGGCATGAGGCAATGTCCGTAGCGAATGATGAAATACGAACCTTTCATCGGAAGCATTTAACTCTAACACGCCTTCTTTATATGCATCTCCAAGCAGTTGATGTGCCAGACAATGGATGCTGGTGGTCTTGCCAATACCCGGGAGGCCCTGTCGACGAGGTGTGAAGATGTACGGTTCGCCCGAGGATCAAGTGGGGGCTTACCGAAATGATAATATGCGGGCAGTTTCCGTCTCTTGCTATCACTTTCAATCGTTCGATTGTCTCAGCATTGCCGACAACGTCGTCCAATGTCTGTGGCCTGTACTTTTCAACCCTGGACAGGGATGGAGCTGTTTCGTTCTGAAATGTGTGAATACACTGACCAAGGAAGCTCGTACGGAATGGTGCTTGCGCCATTCGCTGGTGCCTTGCCTTTTGCTGACGTCGAGGTCATCGTACTTGATGGAAGAGTAGACCGACGCGACGCGCTGTGGCTTACTTTGGGTGTGACCAGCGTGACACTCGCGTTTTAGGTATGCCGAGTCCACCTGTAGGCCGTATGACCTGGATCGCTGCTCGCGTACAGTCCGGCCCGTTGCCTAGCCTAGGTATACCGTTCTGTTCGTCGCCCCTCCGTACGCTGAAATACCTTTAAAAGCAACTACGATCAAGAGGTTCGCCTCGAAGAATGCCACAAATGCTACCTGCGCAGTCCTCCCGAGACCCCGGCTTGACTATCGCGACATCTCAGAAACTATAATTTACAAGTCACACAATGCCTTCAACCGAAAGTTTCCCTTACCAGTTGGTGCGTTGCAGTCTATCGCCCGCTTCTACGCAGAGCAGAAGGAGCTTTCTGGTAAACTGGACTTCAAGCGGCACACGCAATCCGTTCTTGGTGACCGCATCCGTACGATCAAAGACCCAGCTGGGAAGCAGACTGTACTCGGTGAAGCGAGAGCATTGAAAGCCGAAATTGCTTCACTCGAGGAGGAATTAGCCGCCATAGAGGAGAAGCTCTTAGGACTCGCCTTGCACTTACCAAATGATACACATCCAGAAGTTCCCATCGGCCCAGAGGATGCCGCCGTCGTTCTATCTACTCATGGCCCCCCTGTCATGCCGTCCAACCCGGAACGTGATCACGTTACGATCGGCCATGCACTGGGGCTGTTTGATTTCGAGGCTGCCGCGGTCGTGACAGGCTCGTCGTGGTACTATTTGCTCAAAGAAGCCGCTTTGCTCGAGAATGCGCTCACGAATTATGCGATATCCATCGCATCGAAACATGGTTTTCAGTTCATAATGACTCCTGACGTAGTTCGCGAAGACGTGGCCCTGCGTTGTGGATTTCAACCCAGAGACTACAATTCCGACCACCCAGCGTCTCAAATATATCGCATCGCCGACTCATCTCCTGAGCTTGTACTCTCAGGTACAGCTGAAATACCTCTAGCTGGGATGTTCGCGAACACGATCTTTGCCGAGAATACGCTGCCTGTGAAGGTGGTCGGGCTCGGCCGTTCGTTCAGAGCCGAGGCTGGTTCTCGTGGCGCTGACACCCGTGGCCTGTATCGAGTCCACCAATTCTCAAAAGTCGAGCTCTTTGTCGTATGTGAGGAGGGCTCAAGTGAACAGTACCTGGAGGAAATTCGGAACATCCAGGTAGAGATCTTCGAAGGGTTGAACTTCCCGTTCCGGTAAGACTGCCGAGTGGAACTCCTTGGGTTGTTCATTCTCTCATTTTTGTCCTCAGTGTTTCGGACATGCCCACTGAAGAACTCGGCGCAAGTGCGTACAGGAAGTACGACATGGAGGCTTGGATGCCTGGGAGAGGTGCCTGGGGCGAAATCTCTTCAGCTTCGAATTGCACAAACTACCAGGCGCGACGTCTTCATATTCGGTATCGTCGGCGGTCTGCATCATCCAACCAGACACATGCACCAATCCCTTTTGCACACACCCTCAATGGTACCGCAGCAGCTATCCCACGACTGATTATTGCGTTGCTAGAGAATGGTGTGCGCCTCGATGAAAAAGGAAAACCATCAGGTCTTGACCTCCCAGCAGTTCTCAGACCGTTCTGGTTAGGAACTTCAGACATTGTTAGATGGATCTAATCAATGCACGCGAGTTTTCATTGGTGGGGCTATTAAATGTTTGACTGTAGACATAAGGTCTTCAGCAATCAACAGACGAGACTTGCTTTTCCAACAAGTGTTCTGAATTCGGGAACGGTGAACCATGTCCCCAGATTGTCGGGAATTGAATGGGGTCTTCAGAGGTAAGTGTTCTGGGTGTGTTCACCTCATCTTTTGCGTTGTATCGGAGGTAATCTGTCATGGGGCCTGCCCGCGAACGGAATAACCAATGGTCTAAAGACCGTTGCATAGCTGCGAGGCACACCACTATCATCATCTTGTGCCACTTCATGGTCAGAGCATGCAACTTCTGTAGAGCGCATATGCTTGGCTCGCCAAGACCGCAAATTACTCTACACAATTTCTGGTAATGAAAGTCCGAGAAAGGACCAAGAACACACTCTGAAACATGTGTTTCGAGAGCAAGCTTCAACGAAAACTGTAACCGTTTCCAAATACTAGAACATGTAGTTGCTGAAAGTTACAAGATAACAATAACGGTATCTCGAATAAAGAACGTGTTCATTTTCAGGGATAAAGGAGGGAAAAGAGGTGCATGGTACGCAGTATCATGCAAAGGAAGACTAAATTTATCCAGAATTGCCAAGTAGTACAATTTGACACAGGGATTAGTGAGTCTAGGCCGCGACTCGTCAAAATCCAAAGAATCTGAATACTAGGTATAGCAGGGAACCAAGGAAGCGGACCGCTGACAGTCCAGCACTGCACAAAGTAGCACGAAGCACATCAGCACTGTGGGCCTGCGACTCATCGCAGCACTTACAGGGCAAAGAAGAGGAAGCTGAGGTATGGGTTGAAATTAGATGACTGTGTCTTTTCGACGTGTTGGTCCACCCAATTCAGAAAGGCGGAGGACGTGAAGACAAGGATCATAACCCTGATTGCATATCAATTAAAGAGAGGTAGGCTGAAAAAGACGACACTTACATGTTGGTGGCGATCCAAGTAAGAACCACGTTCGTACGACTGTTGCGATCATGGTCGGACTGTTTAGTTGCCGCATCACGATGTTCCTTGGCCTCTGGTGGCTTTACTTTGAGTGCGGCGCGCGACGCGGCCCACAGTTGATCAACATCTTCACGGGCAGTGGGAATTTCGACTTCCATCATCACTTTGCCACCATCGCCCTTAATCTTCTTCGCGCCACCCAGATCCTTCGCAGCAGTATTGTCACCCTTGGTACCCCTGTATAGTATAAGCTCCCATTCGGCATCAAAAGAAAGGAATTTTGTACCATGTGACATCATGTAAATTACACATGGCATACATCACTACGAGCGGTGCATGAGTTCAGTATCATTTTTGAACTGGTTACACAACCACTTACTCAGGATGTTCACATCTTTCCACAATCAAATCAGTTACTTGGTCGCACGATGAACCGAGACAAACTCACAGCTGGGCAAAAGAAACATATACTGGACGAACGAGGTGAACATGTGCCATGGCTCGAGGTGCATCAACGAGGAGATGAAGTAGAGACCATAGGTTGCCGCTAGAGATATCACAATCTCACGGAAGGCTTGATTAGTAGCCACCAGACTTTTTGACATTCAGCGACAATACTGGGCAAAACTAGCGTGTACATACTTGCCAAAGTTTTTCCAGCCATCGACAGAATGAGGAACAGTAAGGTAAACTGTGTAGCCGGCACACCACAAAGTGATGACATTGCAGAAGCCAAAGAGAATCATGGCAAGTGCATAAATCCATTTTGATCCCTATACGGCTTTCTTCAGCTGTTCGTCATCACGAATTTATGACCAACCGACCTGAGGCCGATTACCAAGGGAGCATACCGTCGTGACAAAGAGGAGGGCGATGTAAAGCTTATAGATTGATCAGAAACCTCAAACTGCGCAAATATCAGGTAGCTGACCTTTAGAAACACTTCAAAGATAATTTGACCGACTCCTGTGCTAAGAAAGTTGAAGGCGTTGTTCTTACCAGGCGCTGTGGCGGAAGAAACCAACTGATAGCCGCTTAATGTCTCAAAGAGAGCTGGTTTGAAGTACTCACAAAGAAAAAGGCAAGGTAAAAATTGGCAAGGGAGGTCCAGGTGAAAAGAAGTTGAACGGCGTTGTAGATGAATTCAATCTGAGTGACGGTGAGTTCATCCCTTGGTCACGTTATAAGCGGCTGCCAAAGTAAGTTCAATACCTGAAGAACAAGCATCCGAATGGGATTCTGCCCTGATGTCCAAATCTTGTAGAAGAATATCGTCGAGTGAATCGAAGCGAAAAGCGATCCGTTCAACCATCTGCGACGTTGTGAGATGAATTCAGGGACCTGGCGAAGAGTCAGAGAGAAGACTTCAATTTAGATATTCCTAGCCAACCGTTGTGGGTACGTCAGTGGACGCCTTTGCACTTTTCACGTATTTCAAGCTGCAAGTCCTAAGATTACCAGTCGACAAGGAGTAAAACGAACTCACATCCATCCCTCGCGCTTCTTCGTTACGATTTCAAAGCACAAGATACGATCTTCGGCAAGATACATGTTGCGTTCTGACGGTCGTATTAATAACCTTCGGAGGCGAACTAAAAACGTAGACTGACCAAAAAGTCCAGCACTACTGGCGCCCCCACCGTGCATTGCCTCACCCTTAAAGTACGATGCGAGTGGACCCTTGCCATCGGGTCCGTTCAGAAGAGCCTTGTATCTGTATGCACTGAAAGCACCCGGTAGCACACTAATGTACCCGAAAACGCTCTGACAAGGAATTGCAGGTTAGCTGAATAAATCCGGTAAACAGACGGCATACTTCAAGTGGCTTGTCAAGAATGTTGGACATTTTGTACTGAAGATACCTATTAGACGAGGGGACAAAGGTAAGAGGGCACCATACCTCGAAGTTCTGGGATGCCGCAAGAGGGCTGATGAGTAACAACGAGCAACCTTTGCCAGTGTCGACACAGATTCTGGAAGTAAAACTCCATTCATCACATGTCCAATATCTAATAGGGCGACCTACTCTCCACATGCCCCTCCAACATTCGAGTGCGTATCAAAGCCTATAGAGTGATCAGTGAGGAACGGGATGATGAGTACCACCCACATTTCCATAGGTCATAGATTGAAGTTCCGGTCGGCTTTGTTCCAACATCCAAGAGTATGCAAACTGGAAAACCATCTTTCTCAGAGGAGCATGTCGCCAGACGGGGACAATTTTCACGTACCGTTAGGGTTGATCAAAGGGCCAAAAGCATTGAAGAACCACCGGTGACTATTCAACTTCTTCTTGTTCTGTTCCTTCAAGCAAAACAGAACCTGGACTGGACAAGCACCGGACGAAACTTCGCCAGTCTCTGTCACGACGACATTTGTTGTGTATCTGATCGTGAGTGCATTTTCTATCGGCGACGGAGTGGCATCAACAAGAGCACATACTCGAAGATGTGTGCCGTCACGTCTTTGCCTGCTACCGAGTCCTTGGCAATTCCTTCCTGGTAACAACCCATCTAGAGGGAGTTAGCGAAATGGGGGTTGACCAGATGTGCAACTACTGTACTAGTGTCAGAACTTGCAAGGTACGCTTGTTGATCTTGCTGCGCCCGTCAGAGACAATACAAACGACTACTTTCTTCCAGCCGTCCGGGCCCCAAGTTTTGGAGCGGTTTCTGCTGCAGAGGTGGGCAATGTTCTTGATAACTCTGGGAGAATATGACAGATGATGATCTCGTCGAATGGGAAGTGGAGCGTACGCATTCATGGTCCTGACAAAGAGGACTTCGTCTTCGTTGTACATTGTCATCACGATGAAGAGCTCGGTATGACGACCATAAAGATAGGGTCGAAGAGAGTACTTTTTGCGCATGAAGTCGTCCGGGTCACATGTGGCAGCAGTGTACCTCATTTTTGTCATTTCCTCTACATCGGACATTCCTTTCGGAATGATGTGACTGGGGACGTGCACGTCAAGCACTAGATTGCCATTCTGAAGTTCAACTTGACGGACGGAGCGGCGTTTCATGAGTTTTTCTCTTGCGACGGAGTAACCGATGCTCATTTCTCTGACCATAGGCGAGGATTGCATGGGAGGGTAATTGGGCTGGTACGCATAGAAGTCCCCGGGAGAAGCTTGATAGGGAAAGTTTGGACGACCCGTGTTATATTCGGCGTTGAGATGGGCCTGCGAGCCATGAAAACTACTGTGGAAAGATTGAGCAGACTTTGTGTCCCATTGGGTATCATAGTCGTTGTACTGGTTGTGATTGATGGGTGCCGGCGGGTAGTCCGGAACCAGTCCCTGCTGCGGCGCCTGGCCATAAGGATCGTGGTGCCGTGGGTAGGCCATTGGATTTGCTACGAAAAGAGTGTCGCAGGGAAACGAAGGACGAGGGCGCTGGCAAGGTGGGGAGAGGTCAACCTGGATACGAGCCTCGCAAGTTCGCACCCGTCCTTGTCCGGCCCTTCTGCCGCTTTGAGCGACGACAGCGGCCCAATTGCCCTTTCTTTACTTTTCTTTTCACGTCATCCCCGTCATCAAAGAAACTCTAGGCAGCCTTGGCTCTATTGTATCACCAGACGGGCAGTCTGTAGGACCACACTAGCAGCACTTGGATTAGCGATTATCGTGCGATTGAAACTCCGCTTCCCACGTAAGCGGCAGCGTTGTTTCTCTCCCCAAGTCCTCCTCCTTCTCTTCCTCTTCTTCTTACTGCTCCTCCCATCTCTCCTCCCAGCCTCTTTTCCCCACCCGTTAGTTCCTCGCCTCGGTGAGTCTTTTCTCCATTCTCGCCTCCCTTTGTCGGTGCGACACAGCATGCAACGGTACCAGCGCCTCGAGGGTACCACGTTTACTCGACTCCTCGAGCTCGAGTCTGCAGAGAGCCTGCTCGAGTACCGTCTGGACCCTTTCACCACTGGCCATTTCTTATTTTCTTGGTGT
Source organism: Brasilioporus rufonigricans (assembly GCA_038089195.1). Taxonomy (NCBI): domain Eukaryota; kingdom Fungi; phylum Basidiomycota; class Agaricomycetes; order Boletales; family Boletaceae; genus Brasilioporus; species Brasilioporus rufonigricans. The sequence continues at coordinate 38,232 of JBBPKJ010000001.1, read as the reverse complement.
CGTTTGGTTATCCAACTACGTCGCCTACCCCAGTGGCACGTCAGCCACCCCATTTGCTTCCTGTTAGCTATGGGTTCCGCAGTTGTTCCTGTCGTCTATCACCACCGTCTCACACCCTTCGATCATACTCACTCTACCTTATTTTTCCATTCATCTAGTGAACATTTCGTATCCATCCATGGCAGAGACCCCCGCTCACAGACTTGACCTTCGGGTTGGCGGCAAGTACCGACTCGGCAAGAAGATCGGCTCTGGATCCTTTGGTGCGCACCGCCCTTTGTCCACCCACGACTTTTTTGACCAGCACATAGGTGACATCTACCTTGGCATCAACATCATCTCTGGTGAAGAGGTCGCCATCAAGCTCGAGTCAGTCAAGGCCAAGCACCCCCAGCTCGAGTACGAATCCAAGGTCTACAAGACCCTCGCAGGCGGTGTCGGTGTTCCCTTCGTCAGATGGTTTGGCACCGAGTGCGATTACAACGCGATGGTCTTGGATCTCCTTGGTCCCTCTCTTGAAGATCTTTTCAACTTTTGCAACCGCAAGTTTAGCCTGAAGACGGTTTTGCTCCTCGCCGACCAGCTGGTAATGCCAATACTACACCTAGACTATCTTTTCATTCACCGTTCACTCTTTTGATGTTGCAGGTATCCCGCATCGAGTACATTCATTCTCGCAACTTTATCCACCGCGACATTAAACCAGACAACTTTTTGATGGGTATCGGGAAACGAGGCAACCAGGTCAATGTCATCGACTTTGGCTTGGCTAAGAAGTTCCGTGACCCCAAGACGCACCTCCACATCCCTTACAGGGAGAACAAGAATCTCACTGGTACTGCTCGTTACACGTCTATCAACACACACTTGGGCGTTGAACAAGCCCGTCGCGATGATCTGGAGTCCCTCGCGTACGTTCTCATGTACTTCCTTCGTGGTGCCCTCCCTTGGCAGGGACTCAAGGCTGCCACGAAGAAACAAAAGTACGACCGCATCATGGAGAAGAAGATGACCACACCGACAGACCTCCTCTGTCGTGGGTTCCCTAACGAGTTTGGAATCTTCTTGAACTACACTCGTGCCCTCCGCTTCGATGACAAGCCCGACTACTCCTACCTACGCAAGCTCTTCCGTGACCTCTTTGTTCGCGAGGGCTTCCAGTATGATTATGTCTTTGATTGGAGTGTTCAACGGGGTGCCCCCGAGGACGGCAGTACCGGCGCTAGCCAAAAGGCTACTGCTGGCAGGCGCAAGGTCGTCCAAGAGGAAGAGGAACATCGTACAAGCGATAGAATGTAGGTGCTTCACAATGTTCCCTTTGTCCCGTGTTCGTGAAGCTGAGACTTGATGGCACAGGCTGCGTTCGCACACCCGTCAGCAGCAGGCTAATACCCCTGGTGCGGTTGGGCAGCAACGTGGTACAACCCGTGGCAGAGAGGGCGATATCTGGTAAACATGTGACATTCCCTTGTTTCTTTCATTCAAGCGGGGCACGCCCCGAGTGCGACCGAGATTGGGGGCGGAGGGAAGTTGCAGAGGGTCCTCGGTCGCTGTTGGATATTGGTTCATGATGGTCGGTCGCGGAACGCTCCTGTGGGAAGGAAGGAGTGGAGGGAAAGTGGTCTTGGCGCATCGTGTCGAGTGATGGCCCTTCGTCATACCTGCACATACGCTCCCATCTCAAGCCGAAATCTGTTTGCTCTGGTTCTACCGCCGTTCTGGACCGCTTCTGCATCGCAGGCTAGCTAGCGACCGCTCCGTCATCAAAGAAGTTGTTGCCTCACGATATATATTGTACGGACGCTTTTTTCTTTCACGCCGCTCCATTCATCGAAGTGTTTGGCGGCCGCCTATTCTCTTCTCGTCACCGTCACTAGCGCCCATATCGTTTCATACAGATTGTCTTTTCCCTCGGATCCTATGTTCATTGCCCCACCCTCACGACTGGTACATGTTCCATCCTCGTTTTTATCGCTGAATGCGCTCTTTCCTTTTCTGCCTACCATTGTTCATGCCTTGTATTCCCCGTTGTTTGTTGTCCTTGCATCTTCCCTTTATTGGGATCTCATCCCATAGAGGTCGGTTAGATGGAAGAGGGCTCCGAGTCGAGGTGGGTGGAGAGGACTGGTATTGGTATTGGGAGTAGAATGTCGTACACGGAAGGATAATGATATTTGAGCTTGTGAAGCTGGTGTGATCTGGCGTGCGCCGTGTCCCAAAGGAGCAGTAATCGGGAGCAGAGCGATCAGCCATCAGCTGATGTCGATTCTGCAGACGAGGAAGAGTGGAGTTTCTTTCTGATAACAAAGATCGCGAAGCACGGCCATGTCACAGGAAACGCCCATCTCGCGGCGACTCAAGACCGTCAAACACATCATCATCGTGTGTTCGGGGAAGGGGGGCGTAGGAAAGTCGTCCGTCTCGGCCCAGCTTGCTCTCAGTCTCCATACTCTCTCGTCCCGCCCCCGCGTCGGCGTTCTTGACGTCGACTTGACGGGCCCTTCTATACCTCGCATGCTTGGGCTCGACGGACATGGCGTCCATCAGAGCAGCGACGGATGGGTTCCCGTGTATGCCGACGCGCAGCACGGCAGCGATCCGAGATTGGCATGTATGAGCGTAGGATTCTTGCTGAAGAAGAAGAGCGACTCCGTCGTTTGGAGGGGTCCGAAGAAGAACGCGATGATTCGTCAGTTCCTGAGCGACGTTAGATGGGGAGAACTCGACTATCTCGTCATAGACACCCCACCAGGTCCGTGCATTCCCTTTGACTGCCCAGTCGCAAAACTGGACGTGTCATGCGTAGGCACTTCTGACGAGCATCTATCACTGCTGGAACACCTGGCACCGGTTCACTCAAAGCTCTCGGCCGTCATTGTCACGACACCGCAGGCAGTTGCTCTGCTGGACGCGATAAAGTGTCTTTCGTTCACTCGTGCTGTCAAGCTCCCTGTCTTGGGACTGATCGAGAACATGAGTGGTTATGTATGCCCTTGTTGCGGCGAGATCAGCAACGTCTTCTCAACCAAAGGAGGAGAGGAGATGGCAAAGCGAGAGGGATTGACGTTTCTTGGCGCCTTGCCAATCGACACAGAGTTGGTGACACTACTTGATGCCGCAGAGCCAAGGAGTGCAGGAGGGACAGACGAAGCAATTGATCTCAAGGCACTCGACATTCTAAAAAGATACCAGGAGACGTCTTCTGCCAAGTTATTCAGGAGCATCGCGGATCGGGTTGTCGAGGGCATCGCGCACGTCGAACAGGGTTCTGCTGTGACAGGCGCATAGATTGTTGGGTTTCAAATTACTCGCTTTGCATGAACACACCATACATTTGCGAACATCTCGGGCTGGGTGCCAATGATTTCCATGGGATAAGGTATATAGCGATCAACGTTTCAACTTGCGATAACTTAGGGAGACCATGACTGTGCTGACACGGCAAGTAGCGTCGTGGAAGCAATTGAGTCCACTTCACTGCTGACAAAAGGGACCGTCGATGGCAATACAGTGTAAAGCTTAGGAGAAGGCCAACACGGTCGCCATTCACCCGTCCATATGGCAGCAACCTGAGCGGCGGTTGGTCGGCTGAGGTGGCTCGTGTCTTAATATTTCTGTTTGCGGTGTGATTTCTGGGAAAGTTGTCGTAAGGACCCGGCCACGTTTTTCCAGACGAGGCATCATGTTCGAGTCGAACTTGTCATTCCCGCCTCGTTCATTTCTTGCTTTGTTCCATGAGTTTTGACGACTGATAAACGTCTTTCTTACCTCCAGACCGCTCTAATATCGACGTATTTTGACCACCAGGTTTTCCTGATATACCCGTGTATTCTACCTCGACGGGTGACGCGACCGTTGCTCAATTCAGATGTCCGTTGACCTCGCCCACCTCAGTTCGCTGTCCTACGGCTCTACACCGATTTCAGTTCGCCCCCAACCCAAGTTGGCTACTACTCTTTATAATGACAGCCTTCCTTCCCCTCCTGGTCCCCCTCCTTCCGGTATGTAACTTTCTCTTCCCGTCGACCGTGTTCTCCTCGTTAAATTACCTTTAGACAATACCGCCACCCTTCAAGGTGGCTCTCCTTCCTCTACCATGACCCTCCGCAAACCTAACGCGTCTCCGCGCGTCCAAATCGTCGATGCTACCCTTCGTCGCCGTTCCAGTCATCTCTCCCGCTGGCTGTGGGAGCTCCAGACAACTACTCCCCCAGACGTCCTGGACCTTGTGGATGTTGATGCAGTTGGTACCCGGAGTAATCCATACCTTGCTTATCCCCATTTGAGCATGGCAACTCTCTGCCGCAGCTTAGACGACTCTGACAGTATGCACGATTATGTCGTCGTCGATGAAGACATCGCGCTGGAATGTCCCCCAGAAGACTCTCCCCACGATCAGGTTCGTGATCTCGAACTTGTCATTAACATGTCACCTGACTAGTGTCAACATAGCCATCCCACGAATCTACGCCCACAGATATAGCTACTCCCCGATCAACAATCCGACTTATCAGCCCTCCTCAATCATTACGGCACTTTCATCTCTCGAAACACTCTGTATCACCTTCTCCGAGGACTACATCATCCCGCAGTCCTTCTAGGCTTTCTATGCTCCATCGACCATCTCGTGGGGACTTCACCTCAGGCACCAGTGGTCTATCTTATCACTCACGGAGCATAAGTCTCCAAGCATCTCTACCACGAAATGCCTCCAAAACCTGCAGCGCTCCACGCACCTCTTCGTGGCGGTGGCGACCGAGCGTTCTGGGACATTTCTCGTCCGCATCGATCTCAGACACGGACGCACGTATAAGTCCCGGTGACTCTCTCACTGACCGATCACGATCGCGGCCAAGCATCTCTTCTTCTAACACCTGTTCCTCCATCACCACCCCTACAACCATGTCCCTACATGAAGATGGTGAATCACCCGTGCCATCCACGCCGCTAACAAAGACATCTTCCCTTTTCGGTTCACTGCGTGCCCTTTCACAAGCCGGAGGGATGGTGTCTCAACCCTTTTTCAAAAGCGACGGTGGTTCCACATCATCTCCGTCGTTGCGGCCACAGTATCCTGCTTCTGTGCCGCATCTTCCAGAACGATACCCTTTATCCCCTTCGTCACCCAAGGGTGAAACGACACGTTTATCGTTCGCATCCAAGTCCCGACGGGATCAATCAGGGGGTCCACATCAGATCTTCGTAGAGGAACATGATGATTCGCGACCTCGTGTCTTGTTCGAGGGCAAGGCCGGCGGACATCGGCTTTCTTTGTCCTCGCTCGGCAGTTCGACGAGACAAATTAAAAAGAAGAAGCTTGTCATTAGTGGTATTCCGCTAAATGATACCAGGCGATTGGACGCTATTCAGAGATGGTGCCAAGTACGTTGCGTCGATTGTCTGTATGTAGTTCTTATTAATTTTCCTCCCAAGTCCTTTGGCGAGGTGGACCAGATCACGAGGATGCCCAATGGTGATTTGCACATCAACTTTCAGAGAGTGGAAGTTGCAGATACCGTACGTATGGTTTTCCGTGCATCTGACAAGTCTCTTATTGTCCTCACAGGTGTGTCGTGTGCGCGCCAAGGTCCACATTGTTGGGGCCGGCAGTGTACATTTATCCTGGATCCCAGGGAACAAACGAACATAGCAAAATGCTCTCACCATTCATGTCTCTCCTTGTTTGTAAAGGCAAGCCGTTGGTTGACTGACACCCACTCCTTGGACTGACGAATCTGGTTGCAGTGTACAATGCAGGCACTACATTTCACAGCACCACCTAATATTTGTTTAGAGCCCCTACGACATAATCATTTTACGCATGCATTTGCAGCAAGTGTATCTCATGACTCCATGTGCGTTGCCCTGTAACTTCACACCGTTGATATCGGCGCTGACTTGAGGACTTGACAGATGGCCATCCTCACGTTCATTTATTATATTGCACGTCACATATCTCAAACCTATTCACATACCCCGCAATGACAGGATATCAATATAATCACGCTTTCTCGTTCATATTTCCGTTTCGCCGAGTATATGACTTTTTTCTTTCGTTTGCCAAAGACGATTCGTTTTACTTTTTCTTCGATTTCTCCTGGACGGTCGATAGTTAATTTTTGATTTTTGGACGTAACATGAACTATCGGACTTGTTCTCCGGCAACCCCGCTTGGAGTAATTTTGGATCTCCAACGCACACGGTGTATTTGGGGCACGTGTCACCGGCTCACGTATGGAGGCATTTGTTTCGGCGGTGCATGGCGATCAAACCGATGGCAGTGCTTGGTGCTAGCATCACTGTTCAACAAGCAGCGCCCCTGCAGGGCTCGGGGAGTCTTTCGTTGATCCGCGGGCAGGGTTGCCTCGCAAATGCCTGCTACCGTGGATGAATATGAACGTTGGACTCAGATGGCGTTGTTTGATTTCCTGATGAACCGTAACCCTGGCCTATTGACGGCTCTTGGTTTTTACTCGTACTGTCATGCGCTACAGCAGAGGAAGCATTGGGATGCGTCTGCTATCGTGGAGAATTTCCCTAGAGCTACCCCTCTGAGACTCTATGAAGGATCGTAGAAAAGTTACCCTACACTCTGATGTCTTTCAGCTCCATTCTATCAGTGCTCGTGGCGTCTCACGCGTGAGTACAACAACGGAAAGAAATAAAACGCAGAGTCAAGATAAGGAAGTGGTAGGTAAACAAATGTCCTCACGCTCGAAAAAAATCGTGAAGTGGAAGACAAAACGAAAAAGAGTGTAAATGTTCAGGAATTACACAAAATTACCCTGTTCCCTGTTCCAGCGCTGCCAGTTGGCATCAACAGATGTGTCTGGGATGGCAATCTGAGGATCCGATGCCGGCTGAATATCCGATGGCGATCGCGACGGTGCATCGAAAGGGGCTTTGCCAAACCGTCCACCTGGACCACGAGTAAAGTTATTTTTGTGATGTTGACCATGATTGTCTCGACGATACTGTCGGCGAGGAGGCGCCACAGGCCCACGCTCAAAACTCGACGCCATCGGGACTGGCGCTCCTGCAGGTGAAGACGAGATCCGTCGACCAAGTGCTCCATGGGAATTTCCTAATTGTGGTGCAACCCCTGGCCATGCATGACCTGGAACCCATGCGTGGGCCCCGAGGTGATGAGGCGGCGGAGCAGTTAGCGAGGGACTGATGTACGAGTGGAAGATCACTGTCTGTGGGCAAATAGGAGGTGGTGCATACGGCCGCAAAGCCACTGGGGGTTGCCCCTCAGCGGACCCGGAATTGGGAGGAGCTTGACCTTGATCTTGATTCCCAGCCATGTATTGGTTCAGTGCGTCGGAGGGATAGACAGGGACAAGCATTCCATGATCACCATGGATGAAACCGGTTGGGATTAGTGGAGCTTGTGGGTGAAGGAACGGAGGGTTGTTGGCGGATCCTAGATGGCCAGCAGTGGCCAGGCTTGAATCCGGGTTATGGCCAAGCGAAGGAGGGTAAGACATAAATGTCTGCACAACGGTCAGCACACGAAAGGAATCCCTGCAAGCTACACACTGGATATGTACTGCCGGCTGGACCAATAGGAATAGGGGTGCTCAAGGGAGTTCCGCTATCTGACCCGCCACTCTGCACAGGGGGTAGAGCGGTGGGTGGGGGGACGGGATAGCTTGCGTAAGGCTGACTTGCGAAAGGCATCTGGTACGGAAGCTGTGGGACACAATTTGGAATCCATCCCTGATAGTACTGGATCATAGGTGCCGAATATGTCTCTGGCAAGGCCGGGGGTCGTACCACAGATGTCTGGGAGGACACGGGGGTCGTATCTTGCAGAGAAAGCTCGCTCTGTTTGGTGTCCAACGATCTACGGACTTCCCTTGTTGGATTACATACTGGGTCATCAGCAAATGAACCATCAAGCGATGGGATCTCAGTCTCGTCCTGAACTTCATTCAGGTCGCAGGCTCCACCGGAAGGTGGTGGGGTAGGTTGAGTTGGCGAGTCCGATAGTTTTAGATCTGTCATGTGGGTGGCAACATTAACGATGCCGAGTTTAGGCAACTTTGGATCGACGCTAAAGTCATCATTGGTGCCAGGCGGTTGCGAATCCGACTCCTTGTGTCCTGTTTTCCAGGAAGGACGATAAGCTGGATTCCAATCTCGAAGTTGTACGCGAATCAAACGGCCATCGAGCATCCGATTGTGCTGAGAGGTTGAGTAAAAAATGAAGGTAGCCAGGTAAAAAATTACTCACCTCTGCCTTAACCGCTCGGGCAGGAGCTTCTGTGTTGTTAAACTTGACAAACGCGAACGCAGAGCGTTTGTTACCTTGGAAAAACTTCAAGTAGGCATACAGCAACGAACGAAAAACTCACTTGGTCGAATAACTTTGACTGCCTCAATTCCTCCATATTTTGAAAACAATGCCCTGACCTTGCCTTCGTCCCAAGCATTTGGGCCAAACATTTCCAGACCACCGACAAAGATGGTCGTGGGATCGACGACATGATCATTCCGCTTCTCCTGCGAGAGTTGCGGGAGTGAACATTGACTGTCACAGTTCCTGAAGGACATGCTTTGGAAATCTCCCATATAGCTAGCGGTAGTGGGTGTGCGAAGCATGAGCGACCCAGGGGTTCTCGGTGTGATAGGAGATGTCCTAAAGTCGGGCGTGTGGAGAATACGTGCATCGACTTCTTGACTGTCACCCTCTTGTGAAGTATGGAAGCTGCTGTCCGGGGACGTGATATGGTGGCCGAGGTAAGGTGAAGTATTGACACCGGGACCAGCCACACTACGCGAATGATGTCATAAACGTTCAAGAATGAAAGAAATAGCTAACCTGGGGCCACCTTTGAATTCCGTCGATTCAACATGGTCTTCCCACCGAGTGCGATTACTCGATTCCCAGTTCGTGAAGGATAGTTGCCCTGTGGACTCTCGCGAGGGAAGCGATACCGCTGATTGAGGTCGGTCATGCGTCAATGAAAGTGATCGTGCTCGAGACGGCCGAGAACCTGACGAAGGCAGGTTGACGTCATTGGGAACAGTAGACGTGTCCTGTCGCCAGACAACGCATCCGGAGCTTGAGTCGGTGACCTTGACATCGGATGGACGATCGACAACTGAGAGATCTTGGGTGGTACGAAGGGCAGGGAAGGTATGACTGGCCGGCAAGAAACTGGAAGCTGAGCGGAAACTAGGACCCGTCCCACAACTACGCCAAGATTGAGAAGCCTGAACAGCTGGCAATGGACGCGGATGATAAAATCCCTGGTCGCGAGGGGCTGTATTCGACTGATGAGCCCATGTAACAGTCAAATGAGGGATTCTGCGAAGCGTCTTCAATCGTAGGTGAATGAGTCCGGATTCACCGACATGACAAGCATTGGAAAGCATACCATGAGAGCACTGACACAGTCGTCTCGATGCGCCCATTTCACCTTCCAACAGCCTGGATCCATAATAGGAGAGCGCGGGCCATCATGGGGGATCGGAAACCTCGTTGATACTTGACCATTCTCATTCTCATGCGCGTAGGGCCCAAAATAATCCACAACACCAAATACAGATGCAATCCGCAACAGAGACTACATTTAGAAAATGAGTTGGATGACCCCTTTAAAGGTATAACGTTACCTCGGCATCGAAATGAAGAGGCACGAACAATAAACCAGGGTCGGCGCCGTCGGTAGGTGGGTCATCCAAAGCAGCCGAGTCATACAGGATAGTAAACTGCCTAGAATACTTTATTAGACAACAACAGAAAACCACGCGAAAATACACCGACTTGGTTCCGGGTGCCTTGACGATTCTCATGGCGTTCGGTAACTGGAGCTCAATAAACCGAGCATCTTCAGTGGACAGGAAATTCGCCTTCCTCTGCGTTTCTCTTGGTCGGATGTATTGTCTAGGGCTCCTACGATGAAAGTCAGACTAAATTGAAGTCGTAATACGCATATATGCGTTATTATTCGTGCGTATAGCTGAGGAAATATTGCTAGAAGAAGATTGCCTACCGATATGAGACGAGTAGAGTCCTAAAAGCGCGGGCGGGTTCATATCGAAGATACCGACCCAAGAACGGCTGTGGTGCAGCGACATGGAGATTATTCATGAGGATGGAAGCTTCCTCAGCATCCTTAATTGAGACGGTTATAAAAACTACGAGTTAGCATGCCGAGAGGAACGACAGACCCGACACTGGATAAATGCACAGGTACCGCCCTTGGAATCACGAACAACTTTGATACTTTTGACTTGGGGATGCTCCGACAGATGTTGAGCCAACATGTTGGTCAGGTCGGCGTACTCGATGTTGGTAGGCAGGCTGACGAATTGATATTAGCCAAGGATGTAATAACAGCTTGACATATACCTTCCGATGAAGATACTCGCGTCTGGTTGGATCCTGTCATGGGAATCCTGGACGCTATTGCCCTCATTAGCTGATACGCTAGGTGGCGAGGAAGACAAGGGGTGCAAGCTCGTAACCGCGCCTTCAGGGTTGGAGGAAAGGGAGTCGGAGGACGTGAGGGAATCAAAGCGAGTGCCCCACGACCTACCCAGCCTGTGGTGGGGCATAGTACGCTAGCTGTGGAGCGGAAGGGGAAGGGGTATGTAGGAATGTTGCAACCGAGAACGAGGTTATGATCAAGGGGGGACAAGTATAGTGATTGGTCGAGTTGGCATTCCGAGAACGGACAGCCGGAGTAATATGTTGCATTCACATCGGAACCATCCTCGGCATGCCATCTAAGAGGTGTGTCGGCAATCAACTTCCGCGAAAAGGGCAATACGTGCCATCCGCATGGCCACTGGTCACTGTATACATTTATGTTCTCTTCTATCTTGTATCACACGACCTGAGCGAAAACAACGGAGAAAGGTTAGAGATGAAAGGCAACTACCATCAGACTATTCCCGACCAGCCAGTGACGACATCAGGAAGCATCCAAAGGCGCAACGAAAAGGTTATCGTTTAGCTACTTACGGGCTTGATAGCGGGTCTGTCGGCCGATATAGAACTGCAGTGCCAAGCCTCTCGAATAGAAATCGCAACATCGGGGAAATGGGTGAAAAGAACAATCAGATCATCGTTCACGAAGGACACGCCAACAAGATGGCTATACTTCTTGACATATAGTTTGAAGTTGAATGCTCTTTGATCAGCGAAGAAGCAGTGAGATGACAGCGCGACTGCTCAGACTGGCCCCGCGGGGAGATTCGACGCTGCGAAGACGGGGGTGGAGAGCTGGATTAATAACAGGATGCGTGTATGACATTAACATGTTGGCGTCAGTAATTTGGATGCAGATCGTATCATGGGGGTTCTAAAAGTATTAGCATCCTGACATGGAACGAGTAAATGAATGATCGACCAGTTTCGACGATAGCTCAAGATCTATAACGCTGTCAACCCGACGATAGTCAGGTCAAGGCTACCCAAAGCGAATAAAAGAACTCGTCAGCGCATCTCTCCGCACTCTAAGGCGTTCGCGACACCCACACGCTGGCGTATCAATAAGGTACACAACGAAGAAAGGCCGACACCGCGCAACGCATCGAAGAAGAGTGGTTTGGATTACGTAACAACCAACTAACTTCCCTGACACAAGTCTAGTTCCCTTATCACCTTTCTCGCTATAACATATAGAATGTCTGACGATGGCTACGGCGGTGGTGGAGGTGACGATTATGAATACGATGGTCCGAGGTCTGTACCTTGTCTCGCACACTCAGAGGGAATCCATTGATCGTTTGGAATCCCCAGTTATAACGATGGCGCTTTCGTGCGTGCAATGGTGAAAAAACCAGTCATTGTGCTCATAATGCAGATAGGACGAGGGCTATGATCTCCTAGCGAACGAACTCCAAGACGGTGAACAGGGAGAGGAACAGGGGGAGGATGCCAATGGCGAGGTTTCCCATCCCAATGGTGTTAACGGTGCGGATCATGACCAGGAAATGGCGAATGGAGAGGAGCAGTTGCCTCAGCAACCTACTACCTCTGGCTTACAAGGCGAAAGACAGCCAAATAAAGTCAGGGTGACTACTCCCTACCTGACCAAGTATGAGCGAGCACGAATACTGGGGACCCGGGCATTGCAAATAAGGTATGTTCCTTGACACGTGTATGAATTCTTCCCCGTTCGGCTCGCTGAGTGTTCTGGACAGCATGAATGCTCCGGTTCTTGTTCCTTTGGATGGAGAGACCGATGCCTTGCAAATTGCCATTAAGGAACTCTCCCAGCGAAAAATCCCATTGATCATTCGACGATATCTACCGGACGGTTCATTTGAGGACTGGAGCGTATCAGAATTGATTAGCGAGTAACTTGGGTGTCCACCGCCGAGCAGCGAGGTTCTGGACATGCTGGTTGTAGCTATTTATTAAGTTTCTAGCACACTTCCCACTGACAAGTAAATTGAGCGGAAACGGCTGTTTTGAAGATGACACACATTAGACAGTGCACTTAAAACACAATGCTAATCTACATTCCGGGTGGTCCTGTATTAGTTACGTTTTCTTGATCTCCACCCACACCTCTCCGCTCGGTCGTGAGACGCTCCTCGTTCTGAGTGTCTTGACTATGGAACGTTCTTTCGACAATGTTCGGGTCCTTGACTGACGGGCAGAAGTCCTAGGGGGCTGTGGTTCAGATGCTTTCGGATTGTCGAGGTGCGAGATGGAATTCGTCGTATCCAGGAACAGGAGGCGTCTTTCTCCTATCTCCCGCCCTTCTAGGCAACCAACACCGTTGAACACGCCTCTTCTTTTCCGTGGACTTGATTCGACATCGGAATAGTGCCAATCCGATTGCCGTCGTTTAACGGGTGACGATGGTGCACTTGAGGTTGGCTTAAATGGAGGGGTAAATGAGCCGATGGTTTCATATTCTCTGCGAGTATTCTCCACTAATGTTTTTCGTTTGCATGCAGCTATAAGATGTGAGTAAAGTAATTGAGGTGAAGATCAGGTGCTTACACTTTTTCTGCGGGAGGACAGAGGTTGATTCCTTCGCAACTTTGAACACACCCTCACCATCCAGCGTTTGTTGAATCTCCCAATCTGATGGCCGCATTTTTTTCCAGTCCTCAAGAACCTTTTCCACCCAACGATCAGTCTCTCCGGAAATATGGTAATCGATCACATCCTCCCACTCGCTACCTGGTGGTGTCTTGTTCACGAAGACGACTACTCCTTGCCAGCTCTTGGCTGATTTTGAAGTACTGGTGGAAGTTTTTGAGGCACGAACGACTTTCGCAAAGTCCTTGACGAGCTTCTTGAGTCCGTGAACCTTCAGTGATGTGCCCATGATGATTAACATATCAGGTCTCCGTGCAATATCCTGTGTCTGAATCAACCCGATGTCATCCCCGAGTGGATGTACTTCATCATATAGCACGATGGCTGGGCGAAGGCTACCGACTTTGAGAGGCCGAGCTGACCTGGCTAAGCGCGCTTCCGCTAGGAAAACATAACGGTCGGCGCGACTTTTGATCAACCCAATGCGAAGCACTTACAACGTAGCCTGCACTCCGGACATTCCGGAGCCAACCCCTGGTCGAACATGTGCAGAAAACTTTCCGTACAGGGCAGATCCAGGGAACACAAGGTACAGCGGACACGGTGAATATCTCCATGCAGCTGGACATTGCGGACTGCTGCGGCCCCCAGTCTTGATTTTCCTTTTCGAGAGGGATTTTCTTGGCTTGAGCTACCATGGAGCCCAATCCTCTCCTCAAAGCCATCAATATTTTGCGTGTAGGAACGCAACAGCTTCTGTTTGGTATCAAGTGTCTTAATGAAGCAGTGCGTAGGTGTGGGCGTGGCAGAATCGATGCGTTGCTTGAGCTGAGAGATAAAGGTATAGAACGCAGCCGTTGATGTTTTGTCGCGAAACAGCGACGCGTTGAAGAGGTCTCGACCCTTTAACACGACGTCGGGGTGTTGCTGCTTGACCAGGGCATACAGTCCATCTGATGAGCGGAAATCCTGATGAAACATTAATGCCTTCAAGGTAGAGATAATACCAGGCGGCGACTTACTGGTATCCCACACGAGCACGAGATGCCGGCCCCAGTGACGACCACAATTCTCTTGCACTTGGCCACCGCAAGCGAGACATCTAGGAGGGCCCTCCGAGTGCTTGATTCTGCCACGGACGCGTTGAGATCAAGTCGAATAGTCATGTCCGGGGTTGCAGATGGTGGTAGAAATGAAGGTGACCCAAGGCCACTGATGTAGAAGTATCATGACGTTTCGCATAGACAGACCAATGAAATTGTTTTTACTTGTTTGTTCACCGCGTCGCGTTGGGTTAGTCACATGATTGTTCGCGTTTATCGATGACATGGTCAATGCGTTATTCAACTTATATGAGGTACCGTTAACGGCCCTTTCATCTAAGATTAATAGGTAACTCGACGTTCTGATCCAGGCGTACGCTCATAATACCAGATCCCATCCTTGTCGCAGGTCGATGGGGTGGTCGAATTCACTGGTTTAAAGGTCCCATATTGCTCCTATGTAGAAAGATTAAAAGATTGACTAGGTTCAGACATCGACAGCCAGTGCACTCACTGTGCCTAGGACATGATTGAAGTACCAAACCTCGTCAAGTACGGTCCCATTGTTGCTGCATCCGAGGTAAGGGATTCCACCAATCTGTGAGTACAAAGCATTGGTGATGCGTGCAAGGGTGTAAGTTGTTTTGTTAGAGGGGAGAATACCAGCTCTGGAAAATGGTCAGTGGAATATTGGGAACTTCGCGGACGAACACGTACGCTGCCAGTATATCGTAGGTTGGGTACTTCTGGAATACCTTCGTCACAGTCTCGTAAAAGTTGACTACTTCTTGGTATTTTTCATAGCCAAGCCCGTAGCAAGTAATATCGAACGTCGAGGTACACGTTGCATGCTTGGAAAACTATGTACCACCTTCGTTAGTAAGACATGGTTTCAGCACAGTCGGATAATCACAAACCTCATGCGCCCAGAACTCATCGTTGGGCGCGCCTTGGTTGACCCAGAAAGTGTCCACTGTTAAAAATGAGAACACTCACTTGGTGATTATTCCAGCTACACGTAATGCACTCACTGTACCTCAGCAGATCGTACCGCTGAAATTCTTCGATGAACGTCCTGACGCTAGGACCCTTATAAGGAGAGACGACAGTACCATCGGGAAGGGTTGCTGGAGAAGGGTCCGGGTCGTACTGCCTCGTAAGGTCGCAATACTGATCATAGGAACTTGTGGGTGCGATCAGTGAATCAAGAATCGTCTGTAAATTGCTTGCTTACCCATCACAGTTGTCCGGCCATAGGCCGTGGATACCCCAGCTTCCCTGTGGCAGCAGTTGCCCGAACCTCTCCAAACCAGTATAAGTATCCCAGAACTGGGTTTGTAGCACAAGGCCACCCTTCGCTACATTGCAACATGAATTGGTAAGTACGGTGGTATTTTCACAGGAGTATTGCAACGGCAAGTCAACGCAAGCTTGGATGTTAGGGTAGAGGGATGACAAAGGGCAAGTTGCGAGAGCTATGCCGACGAGTAACAGTGTGCTCGTGATAATCATCATCTTGGCGTAGAGGGATAGAATTGTTGGCCGTCAACTGTCACTTCGATTATATACGCAAAGCACTGAGAAGACGAGCGAGCGTGCCTGAGACTCTAGAACTTGAAAGCTTTTGTGCACCGCATGATACATACCCCTCGCTTGAATTAAACAGGCATGGATAACCTGGGTTCCGGCAAATACTCAGATTTCTGTGGGCAGTTAGATTCTGCATCCGTCTCAAATGAACTGATCATCTGATCGGAGCTAGGTACCTCCGCTCCGAGTTGTATTCACGTTCAACTTCACAAATTTAACGGTGTTGTGGTAAAGTTGAATATTGGATATTGGCTCGACAGCGTGTGCGTTTGATGGTTCCTGGAACCTGTGCGATAACCTGATCCGGTATTCGCCTGAGGGAAACACTGTCGACTTATGTACATATAGTGATGTGACATGTCTGTGGGGCCGGCACTGGTTGATGCAAGTGTTCTATTAGAGTGGGTTTCATAACGAATACTTGCGCCAACTCGATGAATGATTAACTTTGAAGGCAACTGAGCTGGATAGTGGGAACGTATCCATTGATGTATTTTAGGGACAAGAGAACTTAGAGAGGGAAAAGAATTTCGAACCACATCCAAGTCGTGGCCGCGCGCGGGTCTACACCCAGCGCATGCTTTGGGTCAAGACAACAGTTAGTTATCAAGGCGATGCAGTGGCTCGCGGAATGGTGAATTTCAGACATCGGTCCAGCCACCTTCATCCAGCTTATAGGAGGCCTCACTTTCAGGGCGATCAGGACTGTCGACTAGTTTGGCCACACGCTCTTCTGCACGACCTACGTCAAAAATACGGAAAATTAATTCCATCTTGCTTCTGCACGATTCTAGTGCGCATACCTTTCCGCAGAAACATACGAGTTGCCGAAGAATGCGAGAGAATGTGCCCCCCAATTGGTTTCAAAGCACCACCAGCCACGAAAGTCATGGTTGCTCCGGGGTCGGCTAGAGGCTATTAGATACCAATATGTGGAAAAGAGGTGTGACTCAAGGTAGTACATTGCACTTGATTTGTGATGAGCACTGCGATCTGTACGAGGGGCGGTCAACAATAAAAATGCAGAACGGATCAAACTACCAACGTTGTACTCCTCGGACAACTTGGTGAGCTTGGAGAGCATCTATAGACAGTGATTACCCCGACCTCCGTATGTCAACGCACACGAATACTACCTGAGCAAGCTACGGTGGTCATGCACACGCATAAGTACCATTTCCATGGCCTGTATTCAAGTGTATGCGCACCTTCTGCTGTCTTTCACTCAACTCCCCTCTTCCGGAGTAGTCGACCCTAAATAGGGCCATAATAGAGTCGACGACCTGACAAAGTCAGACCCCGATACGGCGTACGGGCCGCCGACGTACTAAAAGTCGGAAGTCTTTGTCCTCGGCGAAACGGAGGGAGCACTCATTTATCAGTTCCATCTACACACTCAACATGAGCACTCAGAGAAGGCCAGCCATGGAACATTGACCTGGTGTTCACTGTTGAATGCTCGGGCTTCAAGGAAGTTATGAACAGTCAAGTGGGCAGTGTTCTGACGCACCGTAAAGAATATTCTCCAACGCCATTGTTCCGTCCACCCCAAAGCGATCCGCAATCGACCGAATTCGATCAGGACGGAAGGTACCTTAGAATGCTGTGGGCTTGACATAGTAAGCTGGGTTGTCCTCACACACCTTCAGTGTCAATGTACGCTACCTAGTTAAATTAACCACAAGAAGAGTGTGAGCTTGAACACAGGTGACACACCTTGCCTGATGCCCCTCCTAATTCAGGTGGAAGCTGGGCTACTACGCACATCGTATGCGCCATCTGCGTCTTTCCTGTGCGGAACTCGCCATATACTTTCGGCAGGAAGATCTTATTAGAGTCAATGATCATGATTTGGAGGTACTTACCCTCTGTTATTGACTGAGACATGATTCCGCCTGTCCAAGACCGCTTAACTTACTGTCTTTTAGGCGAGACAAAGCTTCTTACCTCCAAGAATGGCGTCCACAGATTTGCTACCAGTACTGATCACGAGCACGCGCTTTCGACGATCTTGAACCTCAACTCCTGTTGCGAACGAAGAGCCCTACATGCGCGAGTGAGTTCCTAGTTCACATTTGAGACAATCGGCTACCGCAATTTTCTGTGCGGCTTCCTAGGTTTGGAAGAACAATAAGGTTGAGTATCCCTGAGCGCATATACTCCATTACCTTGATCTTTTCAACTTTTGCCTCCGACATGCCCTGAGACAGGAAAATGGTGGACATGCAGACACCCACGGGGAGTCAGAGTGCTGACCTTGATCTTGAGCAGTTGCCGACGTGTCGTCATCACGACCCCTGATATAGTGTGGATTGCAGCACCCTGATAAACACGTGAGATTCGTTGGGTAGAACTAAAAGTCAGTTTACCTTGAGTTTGAGAATGTCTTGCACGTTTATGCCCTGAAGAGGTCAGAGTCATGGGAATTTTGGAGGTGTGGCCGTACTTGTTGTTGAAGCTCGTCTACGTTGTCGAAGAAGGGGGTCTGGGGGACTTAGTGTCCGGTCGATGGTAAACGAGTAGGAACTTCGGTAGCTTACCTCCTCAACATCATCCATCGCTGAAGGACTCCCTGGCCGGCTGGGTGGGGGCACACTTTCCTCAGGCACAGCAGCACGACGTGGGGCCATGTGATCAGGGCGATGTCTGAGGTTGTCTGGAAGTATGGACGGAACGCTGTAACTCGCCTGCAACCGCACTGATATAGGACGGACGCCTTTGTCACGTGAGGGGTCGATCCCCGATCCCTTGTCAGTTGAGTTGCCTCCATAGAACTTCGCACCAGATAAGGTAAGCGGTTCGTCGATGTGGTCCTTCGTCCGAAATTCGAACTTGCAGTGGAAGTACTTCCATTGGTTCATGGGGAGTCAAGGACCATCCGATCGACCACTGGCAGTGACCACTGACGAGATGTGTTCATAGTCACTCGTGACGATTTTGCCTTCAAGACAGTATGTATTGAATGTCGAGAGGAACCCAAGTAGATAGCACACCCGGGACTTTGGCGCGGTAAGAGCATGATTCAGGATTCCACGTCTCTGAATTATCTCGAGATGCTATAGCCCGCGACACTCCGAAGATCCATGTTCCCGAGGCAAACACAAAGAAAAAAAATTGCCAGGACCGTGGATTGAACACGGGACCTCCAGAAAACGACAATCTTCAGTCTGTTGCTCTCCCAGCTGAGCTACCCCGGCTCGAATGATTAGATCTGAGATTGGTGCATCAGAATAAAAGTAATATTCCTGGCAGCATATAACATTGTTTACTCGGGATCGAAACTAGAGATGTCTCCGACCACCTCTTCAACATGCTCATTAGTAGTCATTGGCGAATCCACGGCTTGTCCTGAAGCTGAAGGTCGGTTGGTCTCCGGATTGTCACGTGGCTCCGCCAACGACAACGCTGCCGGGGCCCGTATCTCTGGGGTAGGCCCGCTAAAGTCTTTTCCGGTCATTCGAGATAGGGTTTGGATGTCTGAGCTTCGGCGTGAGTAAGAACATAAGTAGCCTTCAAAAGGGACACGAACCGTACGGCTTGCGATTGTTTAGGCAGTAATTTATACGCTGAGGGTTTTTCTTGTCTTCGGTTTTGAACTTGTTTTTACATGCTTTACGATCCCGACCAGGCAGTACGTATGAAATGAGTTCATAATTCTCACCGAACTGTGAAAGAGCCTGAAAACGCATCAAGCTCAGCGCAAATAATTACGCAAAACCAGCTTACGTCGTAAAATAATTCAGTCTCCTCGGCACTCCAGCGTGATCCACGGAAGCGCTTTGAGTATGTAGCTGAATTAGTGAACTTTGTAACGTCGGATTCTTCGACATGTGTGTATTCTGCGGTATCTTCTTCAGCATTACGATCAACAAACAGAGATTCTTCGTCGACAATTGTCTCTCCGTTGGGACCAATTCGGACCTGAACATTATATCGGCTAGTGGCAACGTTTTGTGAATAGTCGAAACCTTGTCCAGAGGTATCCTCGACGGATGAGGGATGACCAGAGTCTGGCCTTGCGGATAGCTGCCCAGGCGTTGCATCGGCGGCTGGGGTCTGTTCCAATTCAGTCTCTGGACGCTTTACTTGTGCGGTATCGTTGTCCTCACTTCTCCCGTACTTTTTTGCCTCCATTAGCGCCCTCATTCTCGCCCGTTTCTCTTTATTAGACTTCTTCCAAGCGAGATGATTGTCGAGAACTTGAACAGCTTTGCTGCTTATGCGGCCCTGACCCGTATCATCGCATAAAGCAGCCATGGTGACGGACGTCGGGTCCAGATCCTCGCCAGGGATTGCATCCGTATCAAAGCACGGAGTGGTAGGTCGCCGCGCTTTTCTAAGTTTTTTTGAAGAAGTAGTAGCTAGCGACTCAGACCGTGCCCTCTGAGAGTGACTTTGTTCAACAATCGGAACCTCGACACGGGGAGGACCCGCCGGCGCGACGGTTTCTTCGACGGCAGACGTAGATTGAGACTCAGCCACCTGTACCTGTGCAGCGACTCTGGAAGATATAACGATTGGAACGCCTTGCTTGGTAGTATTTGCAATGGCTGCAGGGATTGCGTGGTCAATACTACCCTGCAACGAAAACTGCGGGAGTGCCGTAGATGGTGGATAAATAACGACGGGTGGAGCGCTATCAGAAGGAACGGAAAGCGGGGTCTTATGTGCCTCTGGCGGGGGATGCGAGACGCGATTGTCCTGGGATACCGATGATTGTGTCAGACTGCTCTCGGCGGCGCGTGGCCGCGCTTTCGTAACTGGACGAAACACGGTTCCGCCTTTTTCTATGTGTTGTGTTGGGAACTTGCTAGGGGAGAATTACGAGGTAGAAAGACTCACGAACACGCGTGCTCATGTTTCGCCAGGGATGAATGCTCAGGAGATCTATGTACAGACCTTACGTTAGATTCAAGGGTGTTGCACAGCAGGGCCAAACAAACCCTCTTATGATTCGCAGTCAAGCACTGAAACTGCCCGTTGGTGACGTCCCCGACTGGGAGGTCGGTGGCAGCGACAGTGAAACCTCGGATCTGAAATCACCCGCGGAAAGGCAAGCAGTCATCCTCAGATCTACCTGCGATCCCGTCTGACCTCACCCAGCTTTGTAATTTTGCAATCGTTGAAACAATGTTAGATCAATCAATCACTAGGGCATGGCCATCGCTCACCATCATCATCGCAGCGAGGGATAAATGGCTTCGTTCGATGTTCCCAAAGTTCTCGAGTCGAGGAAGAGGAGGGAAACAACCTGATGTCGTGCCACCCCCACACACGATCTATAACCGCGGCAGATGCACCCTTCAAATCGGACCCCATTTCTTTATGGATACGACAGTGTTCGAAGTACACTATCGCCCGTTTCCAGTGATGGCTTCTCAACCAACATTTGTGTACCAGTCGGCTCCAGGAAATCCACTGTCGCAGGCCGCCCACCAAACACAGACCCTGCCGTCTTCGTCGTCTGCATCCCCCAGGGAATCCAATACTCTGTTGTCATCCTTATCCACTTCCTTACCCGTACCCTCTAGCCTGATCTCACAGGTCAATGTTGCAGCGACGTCAAATCCAACCCTTGCAAATCTGTTACAACTTGCTGCTTCTGGGCGGGCAACACCGGATCAACTCAAAGCTCTTGGTCTTCTGATCCAGCCATTGACAAATTCTCCTCCAGTAACAGGTACCCCAGCTACTGCCTCACAATCAAGCGCACCGGGAACCAACTTGTCGAGCACCTCCCTTCCGACGGTGCCTTCAGTGGCACAGCAATACCAATACCAAACTACCGTCAAGGACTTCGATATTGTGATAGAGTTCCGGGACGCTCCTTCGGATCGTTGGGTATTCCCTCGCGGACCCGCTACGTGCGAGTTTGTTTCTGCATTCAGTGATCCTGGGTCGATTGGTGACCTTACGGTGTCCGCCATCATCCCGTTCCCTAGTACGACACCACCGCAAGATTCTGCTACGCCTGAAACTAGTGTCGCAACAGAGTTACCTCCAAAGCAAGTTGTTGAGTTTCATTTTAGGACGGCAAGTTCATATATCTGGGACACCTTTTCGCGCTGGGTGGGATCCAAGGAGAAAATGGAAGAAAATCACAAAATTCTTATGGAAATCGTTGGCGAACTCTCTATCTTTGACTCCTCTCGTCTTTCTTACGTTGTCACTGTTGCAGGAACCGCCCGAACAGAAGTATCTGGCGTACCGGCTACCTGAAGGTTCACAGCTCACCCAAATACAAAACGTACGGATGTGAACATAATACTTTGGAGCGTACTGATGTTGCTGCCTCAGGCTGCCCTGCCCTCATATGCAATGAAACCAATTCGGCCTTCAACAGAAGGTGGAAGACCAAAACGGAGATCCGCCCCACGTAAGTCCGCACAAGATCCTCCAGGCTCCCCGACAACAAAGCGCAAGCGGCAAACACAGCTCAAGAGTCAGGTTCCTCCCCCGAAGATTGCCTGTTCTGCGTGTGGTCAAGCCAATGTACCATTGGTCATGGGAGGGAGTAAGTGCAGCCTTACCATACTTGGCTGTCTGATTGATTGTATACCCAGGATATTGCCGACCTTGTGGAGAGGGTGGACGAATCAGAGAAACCCCTCAACCTAGCGAGGCGACCGGTTCAAACAAGCCATCCACTGAGCACAGTTCTCAGCCTGCGTCGCAATCTGTAGAGACTCCATCGCGCTAAACGAAATGAGCGATTTGCAGAATATATAGATAATAATAGTATATGCAGATGTTGTAAGTGACGAAGTAGCGGTCTGATCAGTATTCATGTACATATCCCGACAAACCATCCCAACCACCAAGCGATGACAGCAATATACAGTAGGACAACACAAATCTCGAATATAAAAGCAAGCCATTCGATGAGTATCACCACCCAGAAGAATGGCATAACTGCCCAACGAAACGCTTGATTGTCGATCCACAGAAGTCGATAATGCCACGCTGACGTGATCGCAGCTCGCGCTTGCAAGTATGTGATGAAGAGAGTGAGCATAACCAGGCAGAGAAGTGCGACCCAATGGCGAAGAGATCGACGAGGAACTGATTGTATCGGGTAGCGCTTGGATTCTCCGGTGAACTCATTTCGGTACCAGGGGATAATGATAAAGTCTTGCATATCTTCTCCTATGATTTTGCCGTAGCTTCTCCAGAATGGGGCGATCGTATCGAGGATAACAGTCAAAGCGTCCATACCAAGTTCCCAGACTTGTTGATACTGGTCTCTGTAGCTCTCTTCTAATGCAACAATATGCGAAAACTAGAGATTCACAAGGTAAGCGCGGAGAACGTGAGAGGAAAGTAGGGATGGACCTCTGGATAAACAACGGATGTATAAGACAGTGCATCGTTGTATTCTTCCTTGATGATCGAATGGGTTGCTCTGACTTCGGTCAGCAGCCGTGAAACTTCGCCCGCTTGTTCCCTTAGGGGTTCTCGCTCTCTCTCAAGTGCCTGTAGTCTCTCCATCAGAGTGGAGATAGGGTGGTCCAGAACATTTTCCGGTATAGAAACCGCCTTGGCCTCGGTTTTCGCTCCAGACAGAAAACTGGAGAGAATCTGGCGTTGTCGAAGCACCCGTGCATGTATGTCCTCGACGACCCTCCAACCCTGGCGCTTACGGGTCCCACTGGTCACCGCCGAGGGATCATGGCTGAAGGCATCGAGTAACTCCGTCGGCAGACTGCGATGCGCGATACCTAATGATGGCATCACACTAGAACAAACTAGTTCATACTCCCGGACATCGGCGGCCACTCGCTGCATTCGATGACGGAGCCTGTGATTATGATTCCTCAATCCTTCTAACGTCCTTGCGAAGTGTAAGGCGATAACCATAAAAAAAAAACTATATAAGAAGTACGCACCTCGATCTTAACTCATATGCTGTTTCAAGTTGATCTCGCTCATCAAGCTCTCCCTTGGACTGCGGCGGTATTTGGGGGGCACTTGACGTGACAGGCAAGGAGGTGCTACGGTACGAACGCTTGCATGGAAGGGGTCTAGGCTCAGAAAGAGTAGCATCTAGAGGTATCCTCTCCGGAAGTACTACAACGTCATGCTCAACATGACTTGGGAACGCCGAGTTAGAGGTAGAGTCGGCCGGGAGAGGAGTGACGCTATGCATATCGGGTGCATCGTTCGAGGTAGTGGCATCTACAGCTGTTTCTAGCTGAGATTGGTCTTTCCGCTTGGTCTTTCGGCGGGGTCCACCTGGTGCGGAGTCGTTCTGGTCTTCGGATTGAGAGCCAAACGGCGAGGAACCATCCTCACTTTCCGCAGGATTCCGCCGAAAACGGTGGATAATATCAGGGAAGTTGAGACGACTACTTGCTGGTGACAATCCACCTGAAGAGTTGCGGTGATGATAAGGCGATGGCGTAAGATTGGCGCTGCCCGAATCGAAGAAAGCAGGAATAGTATGTCTCCATCCTCTGGCTTTCCCTTCGCTGCGCGTTTGTGAATTACCAAGAGAGTCGTGGGTGTTTTCAATGAGGGGACCAAAGGATACATAACCATCCGACGAACGAACTCGACTGAGGGAAGTGCCGGGTGAAGAATCCGATGGGGGGACAGAGATTCGTCTGGCAGGAGATTTGAGGTGGTACTGGAACGAGGGCGTGTCAAGTGAAGATGACACAGCCGGTGACTGCGGTAGAGGCGTAGATGAAGTAGTACCCTTCTTAAACTTGATGTACTCTTCTACAATTAGTGCAGACACGTGCCATTGTGATCGCCGTTTGCCATGCCGGTCTAGTAGATGTTTCAACCAGGTTAGTGGCTCAGCATCATCGAACCATGCTCGTGTCTCCGCTCCCAAACCAGCATGCCAGCGAGTTACTTCTGCAGGACTCAGAGGATCCCCACTAGCTATGGAGGCATATAAGATATTATATCGTCGCCCTAGCTGTTCGCTGACAATAGCTGCCTTGCGAACCGTTGGTGGTGATGCTTCGGCTCTGATCCTTGAGATTCTGTCTAGAATCATGACACGTTAGACACACGAATCCGAAAAGCCGCGTGACAGACCTGTGAATAGTGTCTCTTGTTTCTCAATAATAGGCTTGCTGGATGGCACCATTCTTTCCTTGGCCTTCCGTTTACTTCTCGAAATCGTCCAGCGCCAGTCCATTTTATCGTCTTCGGACTGCGAACCAGTCCAGTCCAAGGTTGCACCACCGTTGGAGGAGAGCGGGACGGGGTGGGGAGGTATGGATCGAGTCGACGGGCTGAAGTCCACTTCGGATGGTAAGTCAACCACTTGCAAGTACTGAGGAGATGAATGTGGGACGAGTGGGGCTGTAGATGTAGAGGCGTATGATGTACTCATGTTCATGGGTGTGTCAATCGAGGACGGCACTTCATCAGACGTAGGATGCAGCTGTTGTGACAAACGTTCCCGTCGTCGTGACTGAAGGTGTAGGGCGCGCTGAACGTCTTGCAATATCTTTGGATCTGGACGAGTCAAAGACATTCAGGGAGCGTTTGTACCAGACTGTATTTACTTGCCCTCATGAGCTGTGGTACGCGGCCACGAGTTTAGAGGCCGCAGAGAGAAGGTAGGGGAGGACTCACAAAGATCGTATTCATCTGAGAAGGCGTTCGGTTCAAAGTCGGACAGAAATGGGTCAACTTTTAGTGGCGAGAGGGCAGAACTCTGGCTTTGGGGAGGATTCCTCTTTCTGTGAGGTCCATAATGATGTGCGGGGGTGTTCTTGGACAATTTGCTGCCGGACAGCATGGAATCTGGTCCCAACGAGCGGACGCGTCGCCTGCCTTCGGTCGAATCCATGGCGGCGGTGCTGTGTGGCCTTGACTGCATCATGGACTGTGCAGGTGCAGTGAAGCTGATGGAAGACGACCTCGAGGAATCGCCATGCGTACGAGTAGTGAGGAAGCGGTCCGGGAAATGTATATGGACAGGCTGGATTTGAGACGTTGGGTTGGGTTCAGACACGGACAAATCTGCCATGAGGGCACGAGAGAAGGACAAGTAAGGATCGGCTAGACTCAGTACCAAGCATTAGGGTTCAATATATCAATCGACCGCTTTCTCACAGCCAGGTACTCTTTCAAGTTCTTACTATTTACATTCAGATGCTATGTAGTACTATCCTCGTCGTGCGAGAGATCTACGACGCGCAAGCCCATTGTTCTCACTCGGGGTAAATACAATTGCCCTCTGAGCAGGTGGCGTCAGCGGGCTCCTAATACGACGAAAAGGGTTCAAACGCTGGAGAAACGAGGCCTTCGACGGCTTCTCCTGAGTAACTAGGGGGATCGACGGAGGTGCGCGCGCCCGCAACCGACGTCGTTCTGCTTGTGGCAACGGCTGGCGAACTAACAGACGGCCGGATGAGCGCTTGTTTCCCAATGTGTGACAACTTACGTCGGGTTAGAAGCATGTCTAAAGCTAAATCCTCTTGCGAGAGGACAGTCTGAGCCTCCAACGACTGATTAACATCACTTGCAGGTGCAATGGCTGCACGTGGCGGGCTAGATACTTGAGTCCCGCGCTGACGATGATTGAATGATTTGGAACGTTTTCGTTCCAGTCGAGGTGTGGCATGCTTAGGTTGTCCGAC
The DNA here is from genome assembly GCA_038089195.1 of Brasilioporus rufonigricans. Classification (NCBI taxonomy): domain Eukaryota; kingdom Fungi; phylum Basidiomycota; class Agaricomycetes; order Boletales; family Boletaceae; genus Brasilioporus; species Brasilioporus rufonigricans. The sequence continues at coordinate 11,980 of JBBPKJ010000001.1, read as the reverse complement.
GTCTTCCCGGTCAGCTATGTCTGAGGCATTTAACGTCAGTACTTGTTCATATGCCACAGCTACAAAAAGTACCTACCACCAGCCCCGGCTAGGGGGTCAAGCTTTTCAAGGCCACTTGGCGTCATATGGCCCTCAGAATCGGGATGATCTTGCGACCCTGGCTTCGTTCCACATTGATTGTCGATCCGGTAATCCTCCTGGTGTACGAGGGTCGTCGATGTATCAAGCGGGGCTGCACTGGGCTCAGAGTAATGGGCACGACGTGAGCCAGGAAAGTAGAAGTTACGAGTGGGCATGGTGGAGGTGAATAATGCGTTGTCCAATGCACCGGGACCCCTTTTATAAGCTCTCCGTTCTTTGTGTGGCGTGTTTCCATCATGGGTCCAGTTCAAAGAAAGCGACCATTGTCAAAGCAAGATGTGGCAAAAAGGCATAACAATGACTGGGAATGGCACGCCACTTACCATGCGTACCAATATGGGTTCACTTGGGTGAGGGTTGTGGTCCACGAGAATCGATATGGAAGGATATCGGGGACGTATACAGGTACATGATTAAGGTGGCCTCGTGAACACCACTAAAGACAACGTGGATCACATCCAATTTATCGCCGGGGCATGGGTCGTCCTGGCTGTGCCCTTCGTTTTACAATGACGCGCCCAAGCATTGCAGCGGTGAACACTGACAATGAGTACCTATTAAACTGAGATCAAACGCGCACATGACAGTGAGATGAGTGCATACCAAGTGATCACGTACGACAGATGAGCATTGCGCACATCGACTGTAGCTGAGCGTCCAACTGGTATACCTTTATCGAGGCAAGCAGCTGCATCACCTGCATGGCCATCTACAAAGCGTGCATTAGACATAGTCCTCCCTCCCAGCGTTACACGGTTACGCACCAAAAATTTGTTCAACGAAAACAGGTTGGACACCGGTGGCTTCTCCTCCCGCAGATTCGGCCATCGAGTTAATATCTGCCCAATACCATTTACCTTCTGCGGGCTGGTTGTCTGGAGTAAACGCGTTTCGTTTATGCGATGTTCGGAGCATGCCTAAGATTTCGACTTCTCCCCTCTCGTCACGCACATAGTGGTCGGTGAAATCCTTGCCAATGAATCCACGATCCACCAGAACAGTAGAGCCATCTGTCCTCACCAAAGGAGTGATGACGTGGTAGCCATGGATACCATCACGAACACGGGGACCCAGTAGCATTGTATGTGTGTGATCCCAACGACCTCGGAGCAAGACTCGGCGAAAGGTAAACTCTGGTATCACGGAGACACTTGGAATGACAACAATTTAGAGTTTCGTTTTTTCCAGAGGAGATGCGCTCGCACTTTATTCGCTTCGGAAGCAGGATGGGGTCGCGCTGTAGCTTTTCTTCTAGTTCGTCAATCAGATTGATCTTCCATTGGAGGCGCTGCAACTGCCACGTCCCTAAGGCAAAGGTGAAAATTGGAATGAAACCGAGGAGTAGGATCGTCGGGCTGGACCAGGACGATTTCTTTGCCGCATAATTGGATGTCGCAGATCCTGAAGACTCGCCAGTGTGGAGCAGTCGGTGTGGTTGCGGCCTCTGGTGGCGGGGAACCGACCTGGACGCTGGTAATACACCCTTGGAGAGCCTGCTGCGAAATAATGAGAACATTTCGGGAAACCCTCTCAGGTCTAGAAGCTGTGAGATGAGTTCTACTAAGTTCCCACGAGCACCACAGTGAGTATTACTGCGCCGATACAGTCTCCATATCATTTCGAGTCGAAATCCCCGGCGAGTTGTTTGGACGACATGCAAGTAGCACCTAAGGCATGTGCATTGCAGACTAGCTGACGCTACTCCTGCAGGTCTTACCGAAGACGTCCTGGCTTCGACATTGATGGGGGTGACGAGGTACATTATCCCACCCGCCCAGTCGATAAAGACAAGGCCGAGCAGGAACTAGTAATCAATATAAAGAAAGCTACCAGCCCAGACGAGACCGCTCCAAAGCAGAAACACGTCCGAAGTGCGTTCGTGGCACGTCTGACTACCATCTTCCAGTCTGACCTTGTCACAGAATGTATCGTGTATACATGGGATTACCACAGCTCAATATCGTTTTGGAGTGGCCTACGTGTCCAGCCCATATTGTCCGACGAAATTCAGACATTCAAGGCGCTCATCACTGTTCATAAAGTCCTACAAGAAGGTCACCCTAACGTTCGTGTCCGACCAGAATATATTGATGTTCATCGCTGCTCATGTTCTAAAAATATAGACTATCAAAGAGGCCCACGGACAGACAGGATGGCTTGAGACTTGCGCTCGCACCGTTGCCACCGATGGCCAGCGAGGTGCGTTTCATTCCGGGTGCTGCTCTGGGATCATCTGAATTGATGTTAGGATACGGGTCTTTAATTCGAACATACGTTCAATTCATTCTTGCCAAGCTTCGTTTCCACCGTCTGCGCCCAGAATTTAATGGCCTGTTTGAGTATGAGGAATATATCTCCCTCAAAGGCATCGACGATCCCAATGAAGGGTAAGAGACTTGAATCAATACATTCCTCAACGGCTCAGAAGACCACAGATATGAGACTATCACTGATCTTATGGGCCTGCAAGATCAAATAGAGTCTTTCCAAAGGATGGTTTTTGCGCACTTCAGACATTCGACTAACAACGAGTGTCGAATTTCTTCTTTGGTACCACTTGTCAAGGAAAGCTGGGGTATCTATAGGTTTATAACCAGCATGCTGCGAGCTCTCTACCGAAGTAAGATTTCCATCACCTTGCAAAGCAGGCATTGATCTCCTTCATCAGGAACGAATGACCACGAGGCACTGGAGCCACTGCGTGAACGTTTCAACGCACAACACTATAACTTACGCAAGTTTTACTACGAGTGTTCTAATCTCAAGTATTTGACTGGTCTCATCAATGTGCCAAAGCTTGGGCAGGTTAAGTTTATTCCTTTGTCACTCTTCCACCATTGATCACCGTAAAATACTAGGAACCACCCAACCTCTTTGATTCTGGCAGTGCTCCGGAGCTCCCGGCACGACCAAAGTCTACTACGACGCCGGCTCCTCCCCCGGCGCCATCTCCAGATTCGGCGGCTGTCAGCGAACAGGCGCGGATGCTCAAGGAGTACGAAGATCAACAGGCAGCTTTGCGTGCTCAACGAGAGGCCGAAGAGCGACAGAGATTGGAACGTGAAGCACAACAGCAGCGCGAATTCGAACAACGCCAGCACGAACAGGCAGAACGAGAACGTCTGGCACAAGAACAGCTCCTGCAACAGCAGATGATGCAGTACAACAACCAAGCCGTTCAGCAGGCGAGTGAGTACCAAAGGGAGTTGCTCGCCATGAGAGGCCAGTATGAGAGGGACCAACTTTTGCTTGAGCAGTATGACCATGTAGGTCTTCTGTCTTTTAGTAGATTTGCGGTGAGTTGATGTCTTGAATCCAGCGTGTCAAAGCATTGGAAGGCGAGCTGACTGCGAGCGCCACAAACATTAATGCACAAATGGTCTCAAAAGATGAGTTGATCAAGCAGTTGCAAGACCAGGTGACACTCTGGCGGAACAAATACGAAGCGCTTGCCAAGCTTTACAGCCAGCTTAGAACTGAACACCTGGACATGCTCGCGAAGTTCAAGCAGATGCAACTCAAAGCAAATTCCGCTCAAGAAGCGGTAGACCGCATGGAGCGCATGGAGCGGGACTTGAAGGCGAAGAACTTGGAGCTTGCAGATATGATTCGCGAGCGCGACCGGGCTCGCTTTGACGTCGATCGTCAAAAGTCGTCGCACAAGGATGAGCTTGAGCGCGTCCGTCGCGAGCTCAATTTTGCTAATGAACGTGCAGAGGACGCTGCTCGATCAAAGAGCTCTGAGGTATCCAGTGTTCTCGGCAAGTATAACCGCCAGTTAAATGAGCTCGAAGACTCCTTGAGGGTAACGCTTTCTTCTATAGTCCCGTAAAATACTAATCTATTAGCAGGCAAAACAACTTCAAATCGATGATTTGTTGGTCAAACTCAACAACGCTAGTGGAGACTTGGAACGCTTGCGCGAAGAGAAGGATCAAGAAATCATGATTCTTCAAGAGGGTATGGACAGCACCATTCAGCAGTTGTCGGAGGCACAGCAGGTGATAGAATTCTGTGTGTCTCGCATTATGGGATTTGACATCTTGCGCAGAATCAAAATATTTCTGAAGAAGCGACCAATGCTCAGATTGACACCCTTATCTTGGACAACCGTAAGAAGCTGAATCAAATTATTGGTGCGTCCACGATATGCCGAGTAGCATAATGGTTATCTCACCCCACTGCGCAGACTCGATTTTGCAAGCATGCGTGCAGAAAATCGACGATGCAATTTACGAGCTCGAGTCTCCCTCACAGGCCGGCAACGTTAATTCGACACCAGAATATACCCTATCAATGATTGAAAAGGCCGTCAACAATGCCACAGATTTCGCCACTATTTTCAACCTTCATCTCGGAGGCGATGTGGGCGGTGATTATGTCGACGTGATCAAGGGTGCCAATGGGTTCGCTCAGGTGCTATCAGATGTCTTGATCAACTGCAAGGGCATCACCCGACTTGCGAATGACGACGATGCTTCTGACAAGATCGTCGCCGTCGCCAAGGCCGCTGGCGATGTTGGATTACGATTCTTCCTCAATCTGCAGTCGTACAAGCTTGACTTGCTTCAGCCCGCTCAGCGAAAGGAAGTTGCTATGCGCAACAACAGCGAAACTAGAATCGCTCTCACTCGCTTATCAGAGACTATCGATACTTTGGTTCCAAAGGGCTCCAAGAGTGGGGCTCTCGCGAAGGCCAATGGGGATATTGGAGATATTGTTGAACAGGAGATGCTCAACGCAGCTCAAGCTATCGAGGCGGCCACCCAGAGGCTACAAGAGCTCATGTCTCGACCACGGGACTCGTCAAGGTTCAGTGCCGTGGATCTCCAAGTCCACGAATCAATCCTATCGGCAGCGATGGCAATCACGAGCGCCATCGCCCGCCTCATCAAGGCCGCAACGGAATCTCAGCAGGAGATCGTTGCACAGGGCAAAGGATCGAGTTCTGTGCAGCAGTTCTACAAGCGTAACAACAGGTGGACAGAGGGTCTCATCTCTGCTGCGAAATCGGTCGCGTTCGCGACGAATCTGCTCATCGAAAGTGCCGATGGTGTACTCTCTGGTACACACTCACTTGAGCAACTCATCGTTGCCTCCAACGAGGTAGCTGCGGCAACGGCCCAGCTCGTTGCCGCGTCTCGTGTCAAGGCCAACCTCATGTCCAAGACTCAAGAACGACTCGAGCTTGCAGCTAAGGCTGTCACCGAAGCTTGCAAAGCGCTCGTCAAACAAGTCAAGGCCATTTCCGCGAAACAAGTGCAAGAAGACGAAGTCGACTACAAGAACATGGCCGTCTTGGAATTCAAGCGGCGTGAGATGGAACAGCAAGTAGAGATCTTGAAGTTTGAAAAGGAGCTCGGTGCTGCGAGACATCGCCTATTTGCGATGCGGCGGGCAGGGTACCACACGGAAGAGACGGACTGATGGTGAACAAGCAGTACATAAATTCGATATCTTACCTCTCATTCATTCGTTTCCGCACCTTTCCATCGATAATCTACGTGTAATATTATCCGTTGCGGACACTACAGAGATTACACTCCATTCCATGTGTGCGTACAAAAGCACCCGCAAGGGCAGCCAGAAGACAAAACCAGGCGAAAAGTAAGTGTTGTCTGGTTCACTAGGAGTGCAGCAAGATGGGCATACAAAATCAACAGGTATTCAAATACTAGACTACGCTTGGAATGAATAGTTTGGCGGCTAAGGTGTCGAAGGTGATAGAGGACGATGCGATAAATGCACCTACCGGACATGCTTAATTGACCGACTGCGCCAAACAGTTACGACCAGGAAACCTGAAACCTTACCCCGTTATCCATACCCCAATCATCCTAGCTCCGCCCAAACATCTTCCTGGTCGCGCTCATGAATCGCTTGAGCAGCACGCGGTATATCCGACATCCTCCCAGGCTGTGTATCCTCTTGTGCATCAAATAACATTGGCTCATCTACGAGCGGTCGACCGAGTTCTGCGTCTTCATCCTCGTCTTCAAGATCGAGGTCAAGGTTACGATACCCCGCACGACGAATCGCAGATATGTCGATGGGTTTCGGTCGCGAAAATATCGATTGGCCAGACCTGCCAACCTGTCAGTCCCTGGAAACACGTCAGAAAGTATAGACGCACCGTCTCATCACTACGGCTAGGCGGCTGAACTGCAGTACATTACGAGCTATTAGCAGTAAGGTGTCGAGCATTTCTTCCTCCTTGCTCGTGGCACCACAGCCCGCAAATGCCAGGACGAGAAGGGTGATTGCGCAAAACAACGTGAGAATGAGATCGAGTACGTTGTAGGGTGATCTCCAGAATTGCTGAGCTCGAGTTTAGTTTCCTCTGTCGGGTAATAGCCACAGAGATCGGTAAAACTCACACTTCCAAAGGCGACGAAACGAACGCTCACTTCAAGAATCATTGAAGTGTTGATGATAAACTCGAGAATGTAGAACGGAAGTCCGGGACAGCCGTCCGACAGGCTGAGTGCGACAGTGGTGACCGACAGCGCAGCCATTACCAGATAGAGAACAATGTATGTCCGTGAATGTACAAAACGATTGGCGATTGCGCGCGTTATTTCCTTGCGGGTAAGTGCATATATCGAACGCGGAGGTCTGTAGTTGCAGGACACATGTCAACAGGGCCCAAATTCGTGCACAATTGGGACGAACGTCGGCTCTGAAGGCGGCATGCCCGCCGCTGTATCGTTGTAGACATCTGGTGTCTCAGGCATGGCCGAGGACGAAGGGGTGACTGCTACAGCTGTGTTAGCGTCATACTGAGTGCGCGGCAGCCGCCAGGCCTGCCCTTGGGTTCCGGAGAGCGGTCAATACAAACAAGTGCAAATACCCTGAATTTAGGCGAGTCCGTTCACTGCTGGGGAAGATCCACTGTTTGTCCGGCACCCTTGATAGGTGGAGAAGGCGACCCTGATCCACTCAGTGGATCAATACGGTCGAGTAATGCAACCCGGTCAATAGACCTTGCAGTAACCACAGCTGGCAAGATTAGATAGAGATGACTAAGATGCTTGGTCTTGTTTATCACTGTACCAAGTCGCGGCTGACAGACCTTGACCACTACCACGACACTCTGAACCTCATTCGCACTGTCAACATAGAATCTAGCCAAGATGGGTGGCGGAGACTTGAACATGAAGAAATCCTGGCACCCGCTCCTCCTGAAGAACCAGGAGCGGGTCTGGTTGGAAGAAAAGAAAGCTGTAAGCATTCTCTTTGCTCTAGTGCGCGTCATCCAACCAACATATGTTCTCTCCAGCTGGAAGAGAAGAAGAAACTTGATCAGCTGCGCAAGGAGAAGGAGGAGGAACGCCAGCTGCAGGAACTTCAGCGCCTCCAAGAGGAGCAAACAGGAAAGAAAAGAACCGAGAAATTGGAATGGATGTACACCACCCCAGCGACAGGTAGCACCCAGAACCCCAACGACCTGGAGGATTACCTCCTTGGAAAGAAGCGAGTGGACAAAATCTTGATCGCAGATGACAATGCCAAGGTATGCACCGTCTCCGGTTATTTCTTTTTGTTTTCTAATGTCTTGTTTAGTTGGGTGCTTCGCACAAGAATTTCATCGCAGTCCAAAACGCCAATACTGTACGAGACATTGCCGCAAAAATTCGCGAGGATCCGTTACTCGCGATGAAGCAGCAAGAGCAAGCTGCCTACCAGGCATTGATGTCTAATCCCCTTCGTCTTCGTGAATTGCAGGAACGAAACGGGATCAAGCCGGACAAGAAGGACAAGAAGCGGGACAAGAAGAGTAAGGAAAAGTCGAAGGACGCCGAACATCATACACGGAGACGGATGCCCTCACGGAGTCTTAGCCCGACAAATAATCATCACAGACGTCGCTCTCGTTCATACGAGCGCTATGGTCATGATATTCCAAGGCGTTTGCCTAGCCCTCACATTCGTCCTCGGTCATCCATCCATCCTCATCGTGACAGCGACAGGGATGAATATGGTTCACGAAGGAGCCGAAGCCGCAGTCCTGGGTCTTGTCACAAGTACCGAAATGACAACGCTCGTATATGGCCCCGCTCCGATGAATCCGACGACAATAGACGGAACTATTCGAGAGATGAAGGGCGTGGGGAGCGGTACGGCGATGACGTCAGGAAACGACGACGAAGTCTCAGTCCTGTGAACAGGGGAGCGAAACGTTCACGGCTGACACCTCCACCACAATCTCGTTCTCATCCAACGGACTCAACCTCGAAACCTACCAACGATACTGAGGACCGTATGGCGCGGTTAGCTGCCATGCGATCTAATGCTTCTACTATGGAGGTTGATCGACAGAAACGTCTATTAGAGCTCTTGGCAAAGGAGAAGGCAGAGTTGGAAACTGAAAACGATGCAAGGACAAAGTCGAAAGGTATGGGGAGTTTCTTGAGCCAGGAGCAGAAGAAAGTGTTCGGTGGTGAAGGAGGTCTGGAAGATCGGATCAGAAGAGGGCGCGTGGGCCTCGTTGCTGATGTGGACTGAGAACTACCACGCTATCGTCCTTCGTCTACTTTCTTGTGTGTATGTTTGTTGCACTAGCACCCTATCACAACCGATATCTCTGCTACATGTTATTTCCACTAGCTAAAAACAGCCACTTGTGAACTATCCAACGTGAAGTGGTGGTTTACCATCTTGAAGGGCACCGTCTATTAGGAACACTTACAAATATTTGAGAACGTCGTATGGTGGTGCGCAACGTCGTTTGCAAGTCGCCCGTGAGAGGGTACCGAAACCAAAGCTTGTGAAAATCAACCTGCGACGCGCGTATTTTTGGGTGGCGCAGTCCCTTTCGACCTCGAGGTTGGCCTGTTGGTGCCGCAGCATATTATTGATGAGATCGATCAGTTACAATGTTGCCAATGGCATACCTCGGCTGCTAAACGTTTTGGTTGGCTGTGCTTGCGCTCACCCTGGCCGTATGGGACCGAGGAGAGTTTGTCCCATCGCCAGAACAGATCGAGCGAAGATTGGCGCTTGGAACGTCCCTTCTCCTGAGCAACTTTTGGGTAAAAGGAGTGATCCTGGCCAGCGGTGGTCAGCTTATGTGCGGGCGTCGGGGTTGGCCGGGGTCTGTGAGAGTGTTGCCTACCTTCCTCTGTCGGCCCGCCAGCGGCACCATCAGTTCGGAAGCAAAATGAACGTGGGGTTGTTCAGCAGACTGAGAGGCCATCGATGCTAGATCGAGGTTGGGGAGAAAAGGCGTGGGTTGTGGTTCTAAGACACTCCCTCGATTTAAAGCCCCAGAGAGTGAGACTGGTTTAAAACGAATCGCAAAGCGCGTGCTCATAGACCGAATACTTAGCGACGCAACAATCACCAGAAACTCAGTTACGACGGACGTAAGTATGTACATATGGGGATGCACAAACCAAGACCAGGATCTGCGCAGCGGTGGAATGAATATACTACATGGATGACTTTACGGTAGCTGGAGGGGACGCCATCGCAACTTCGTAACGAACCACTGGCCTGCGCTGGCGATGATGACTACGTACAATAAGGGCAAAGTCCTGGACATCGCGATGAGCCGGGGTGACGGTACAGTTAGTGTTAACTCCTACAATGACCAAATGAACGAATCCAAGGCGCATTTGCGCGCTGTCTCGGCCAATCATTTGCGAGACCACTGTGCGCAGGCCAGCCATCCAATCATCCTCGGGGATCGTTGGCTATGCTCCGGTTAGCTAGATATAAAATAAATCATACGTGGTGCGTCCTGACCAGAGAAAATGAGGGCATTGCATTGACGTGAGCTAACAGCATGTCGGCCTCGAAGTCAGCCTCCTCGGCAAGTTCCTTTCTCTGTGAAATAAGATCTCTTCTCTGTACTAACTGGCATTCCGTACCGTCATGTTCGTGGTACTGAACAACGACCGGGTACGGGTTGTCCTGTAAGGATGGTACCTTCGGCGACGAAGCGCTTGATAGCTCGGGAGCCTCATATACGGTGACCTTGGAGCGGCATTCCTAGAGGAGCATAATTGTTCGTAAGGAATGGACATTAGTGCGGGCGCGAAAGGATAGATGCAGGGTGGAAACGGTAGAGAGGAGAGAGGGGGATAGGTCGAACAGCCATTCTGAAGCAGTTTTGAGTCTCTCTGCACGTTTCGGAGGCATGTAGGGCATATCTTGCCAATTTGAAAGGCCGCGTTGTGTCGGAAGCTTGATAGGATCTCCGCTGTCTGGTTTTGGTTGGGAAACTACTTGACTGTCGATAGCGTGAGTTAAGTTCAGGGTATCAGTTCTTGGACCGCGTCAGCAGAATTGTTGCTTACATTTGATTGGCTCCCAAGCCGAAAGTGCAACACCTGGCTGATTCCATTTCAATTGTGAAATTCCTTCTATGGCCACCAAGACGGAAATGAGGATTGATGGTATGAAGAGAAATTTCTGTCACCTCAAGCTCCTGTGCCCACCAAGTGACGAAGTAAATAACTTTTTCTTCGAAGTTGGCACACCCAAGTTCCAATTCTGGTGTATGTGTCGCCCGCCTTGTCGTCTTCAAGTAGCCCATGTACCCGGCAACAGGTCTGTCCTCGCATTACTTTCCTAAAAGACCTGTTCTCTTACTGAATTGTAGAAATCAGTTACGGCTATACGGTGATTTTACTCGTCACGTGACTTGGACACGGAGGGGATTGACGACATATCACATCAAAAGACGAGGTCTCATAACCTGTCAGAACAAGCAGGTTGTGATTGTCATTCCTAGGAGAGAGTCTCGGAATGCATTTCAAAGAGCGTACCGTCTATGTCGGTTATTTTCGACATAAGCATGTTGGCAATTCGACTACCTAGCCCAACCTGAATCATGTTGCCAGGTCAGGAGCTGCGAGCTGCGGGTTCATCGGGATGGCGGAAATGCAAAAGACGCGTATCATCTGGATTCTCTCATCCGGGAAAAAGTCTCTTTCATTTAATACCTCATCCTATAGACTGGCAATGAACCGACAGGACGAGTGAGAACGAGGTTCGAGAGGGACCCATGAATAACCCTCAATACTCACGGATGAGTTCCCCGCGCGGGCAAGTGCGTTTCATTGTATGGACATAGTGGTAGCTGACTGTAAGCTCGACTGTTATTTTTTCAGTGTTCGATTGCATCGACTTTACTAGTAGAGTGAGGGGGACGGGAAAGGGAGGCCATCACACTGCCATCCTCTAGTAAATATTCACCGGCCCCGATTCTGTGAGTGAGCAACCCCGAGTCCACTGGGAAGAATTTTGCAATGGTCGTATTCACTCTCCGCGAGTTTATGAGGGCCGTGCCACTACACTCAGTGGGCATGTCCCTTTACTTTTTGGGTTCCTTTGTCGCTACGACGTCCGATCCGCCCGGCGGCGAGTAACCCATGTGGATAACTAGCGCTAGGTCATCCCTCGCCATAGCTCTGCGACTGGTATTGTTTGGAACGGGATATGGATAAGAAGGATGAATTTATCTGGGTCCAACGTCGCCCGAATATTGAACACGGCACGTTCTCGATTAAGGGACCCTGCGTAAGCTTTCGATGACCGTCACTTCTTCCCCTGAATAGTAAAACACCATTTACGTCATGAAACTACAATTCCCCGTCCACTTACTATAAGATAGCGAGCCTCCCTTGGCCTCCAGGTTGGATATCACGGGACAAGATTTGTAGATTTTTGCATACATCATACTGTAGATAAAGAAATGACCCGCAAGGTAGTGATCTGCGGGGCTGGCTTTGTCGGTTCGTCTCCTCGGTTCAAGTTATTCCTCGTTCTCCAGACGCTCATCCCCGCTTGCGGACTTCGCTAGGGTTCAACATCGCCAAAGCCTTGTTAACCG